>JAVFBY010125560.1:0-11769 GCA_034781015.1 Tonicella lineata
GAAGACACACTTTAGCTAAAAAAAATGTTGAAAGTATTTAAGTGGTTGGATTTTTGCCTACCCTGTCTGTATTTTGTAACGTTCACCACAAAATATAAACTTTTAATTTGATTTTAAAGAAAAATAAGAATTCAAAACTTTCAGTTTATGGCAAAAATGGAAAGCTCATAACTTTTCCCATCTGGGAAAAATACAGAAACTCTCCTAATTTCCTTTTGCAAAGAGGTCTAGCCCATTTATAGTTGAGTGTGCCTTTAACAGCACATATATTTAGAAAGACAATGAATTCAAGATTCTTAATATAACATTATATTATGGTTCACTTTGTTATATACTGGCATAAATAAACAAAAACGTCAAAAATTTTGGAAAAATGGACCTTTGTTAGTAAGTGTTCCCCCTAAGATGGTTAGGGATTTTTATTTAAATTTCACATTTTTATAGATCAATATTTAAACTAAAGAACAGTCATAGCGTTTTTCTAAATTCAAGTTAGTTTTGAACAATTGATAAAAATGTATATTTTTGGGATAATCCGCCTTTTATGTTTGCTTAATATCTTCGAAACGAAAATTAATATAAAAAACTACATAGCATGTTTTTAGATAATGGCTTCAAGATTGTGTGTGCCAAATTGCAAAGACTATATACGAGAATAGTTTACGAGAAAGAAACGATTTAAATCTTACAAAAAAGAAAGCGGAGAAAAGAGCCAAAATGTATTTAGGCCTTTTTGCTAATTGGATGATGGTCAGTCAGCAGGTTGTTAGTTTAGGTGAGATAATCACATACACTTTCAGGCATTCATTTTACAATTTAAATCTTAGAAAAAAAATTCTTAAATACTTTATTTCTTTTTCAAACTTTTTGCATTATGAAATTAGGAAAAGAAGATTTTAGAAAGCCAAAAAAAAAACAGAAAAGTCCAAATTTTACACCTGACTATAAACCGCAGAGTCCTTTAATACTGACTGCCAGTGAATCCTTATTATTTCATGCAATATCAGGTATATCAATGTTGTAATTAGAAACAAACAGTGTAGACGAGGGTATAGAATAGCGTTTGTGATATCCATTATATTAGGATAACAGACACAATCAAAATTAATAAATCACTTTTTTATTTGAGTGCATTCATTGGTTGTTTGATTGTTATGTAACACTACAGCGAGAAGTTTTTCTGTTAACCTACGAGTAACTATCAGTAACCATTCTCACAATGCCATTCGGTATGACTGTTGATGACACTTGATTAATAGACTGTATGTTGCCGTATGACATTCACTGGGAAACACTGGTGATAATAAAGATAGTTTTGTTGGATTTAATTCAGGATTTATCTCAGATGGTCAAACCACGGGTCGGTTGTTCAAAACGTAATAAAATTGAATCATAGATAAGAATACGTCACGCCATGTTGAATGTCTGTTTTTAATCCTAGGTAAGGGATTTAATCCGCTATAATAGCGTTAGCCGTGGTGTCGAGCAACTGGCCCCAGCACACTAATATCGTTTCTCCAGAGCTTTGTTATTTTGTCTTCTTCACATTTATAAAATAACAGAGCCAAAAGTGAAATGTTTGTACTTATTGTGTCATACCGTCTGTTGAAAAGAGCCTTTCATCCACAGCATTCGATGATGCATAAAACATTATCATAAGTCCTGGGTTATTATAAGGCAACTCACGCAGACGGAATATTGACGAGTCGATTAATGGGTTCCCAAAAGGGTACTATCTCAGAGTCAATTAAATTTTGTTGTGACGTATTTGGCGGTATTTTAACGTCGGACGGATGTACTTTGTAAATCTCAGACTTTCTGTATAATTATTTTACGGCAAAATTCTTCATTGAATAATACTATTTTTTTTTTCAATTCGTGAATAGATTTGACGAACGTCAGTCTGGAACAAAATAGAGTATAGTCGTCTGGCTGCTTTCTCCAGTTATGAACGTGCGTTGACTGCTATTCTGTTTTATTATATATATGCCAGTGAAATATCAAGATTTATTATTTTTATAAGCAATAACCTAGCCAACTCTTCGCGTCTCGTGAGTTATCGCTTTCACCACTCACTCGAGCAATATTTATGGCATTCAAACTGTGTAACAATCTCTATTCAATTTAAATAGGTTTGAATGTTTTTGCAGCTTTTTAATAATGTTGATCTTGTTGGAAAAATGCAGTAATTTTAAGGCCAAAATGTAGTCTATATAGCCTTCAGACAGTATTTGTATCGAACTTATTGAAATACTACATGCTAGACTGGATCGTGAAGTTTGAGATTTGACCGTTTATCTTTGTTCGAGTTATCAAATCCAACCGCCCACATTTAAGTTAGTCCTAATTGATAAACCATAATCAACCATATAGTATGGCTGTATTTTTCGATTTCTAAAGTATTATTTGCGACACAACGTATCAATAACAAGACAGTGGTTATATTTGTTTATAAATACAGAGAAAGAAAGTTTGACATGCCTACACAGGGGATCAAACCCGGGTCCTTTTACTAATAGGACCAACGCTACAGACTGATCTAAGGAGGCCGTCGATAGAGCGATTTATATGACTTTGGGGTCCATAACTTCAGTAACGAAATACAGATAGGTCAAAGAGAAATAATTTAATGTTTATTTTCTTTGTCCCAGTTTCTGTTTGTAGATCGATTACTTGTCCTAAGTAATAGTCCTGAATATTGAACTCCAGGGGCTTAGATGACGTCACGCCATGTAGAAGGCCTATCTCTAATCCTAGATTAGTGATTTAATCTGCTATTAGCGATAATCTTGGTTTTGAGCAACCGGGCCCTGTACAACAAATACAAGCATTGAGTACTTTGGCCTCGGCCCTTACTCACAACGCAATAAATATGGCATTGGCTGGATTAAACCTGAAAACGACACATCTACCTGACCTGATCTATATGATGTATAATTTTGATGAATGTAACTTGAGTAGTTTTGAGATATTTATCGTTAACAAAAGCATGCAGTACTGGGTAAATAAGGCATTTTATTTGAACACAGCTTGGAAGTGGGGATACCGCGGCTGTCGTGGGTAAAGATCGGACACATTTTTCTTATAAAATGCTAATCCTTTCCGGGGAAACACATAAATCACCCATCTTCAACCTCTTTTCCTATTACAAAAACGCGCTCTTCGTTTAATTACTTTTTCAAACAAACTTTAACATTCAGAACCTATTTTCAACAATCCACAGATCTTAAATATTTATAAACTGAACACTTTTCTATCTCTAACTATTGTTATGTGTGCCCATTTATACTTCAGAATTGCTATCGACTCTCCGATTTTCATCATTATTCAATTAGAAATAATTCACTCAAACTGCAAATTTCTCTATGTTTAACAAATCTTTCTTGTCTCACAGCCGGAACTATAGGTGTTCAAGAGTGGTACAAATCGTCCAAAATTAAAAAGGCACTAAATATCATCATTCCAAATTTCCATAAGCGATTTCCTGATAACTTTATAATATCACGTCTCGCCATGTGTATGTTTCGTAATTTTTATAATCTAAAAAGACTACCCTATATATAAAAAAAAAAAATAGCCTATATAGCCTTAGTGTATATTGATGTAATCTATCTGGGTTAGGGCAAGTCACCCTGGTACGTTATTACCGTCAAACGAAAAATGGTAATATACTGTATAATGTCTATATTCAGTCTATTCGGTGAATAAATTATGAAATCAAGTAAGATTTTTCTATCATACATAATATGATTGTTGTTTTATCCTGTAAGATTTTATGTGATTTTTGCATTTGTATTTGATTTTTCTGTACGGACTGCTACACACTTGTACACAATCAAGTGTTATACATCAAACACCTATCTATACATTTTAATTTACGATATGAAATACTCTCGCACTGGCTTCTCCTGGATAAAATTTCATCGAATTTATGTTGGTTTACAATACACATAAAAAAGCGCAAGAAAAACAAAATATGTAGACTCACAAAGATATATGAGTTTTATACACTTACATGCAGTAACTGCCAGCACATGGTGTCCGCCACATACTATACTCTTGATTCCTATATTACAAAGTTCTTCTATTTTCTCAGGTTGATTTCGTTTGACCTTGTCACCTAGAAACAAAACAAAAAAGCAAATACTAAAAATGTAAATATAGTACTTCCTTTACATAGGGATAACACATCCTAGTTAGAACAAAATCTAGTTCAGGAAAGTGTGCAGATTGAGAAATCAACCCCACAACCCACTGGCACCAGCAGTAAACTAAAACGAATCAAACAGGGTTTGTCTTATTTGTCGAGTATGACCGAGTGTATAACCTTTCAGAAAAATTCCCCGTCGTGTTTGTAAGAGGTACCTGTTAAGACAAAAATACAGTTTGTAAAATATTCTAATGGGACTAGAATTACGATGTCTAGTGTATGCAGGCAGGTAAACAATCCCTTCCTTATACGGAGGTGGTTACTAACTCGGACAACTCCATGAATACATAAGAGAGAGAGGGTGGAAGCTCAACCATTCATGTACATGGACAGCACATCCAACTGTGTGGGTTGTATTGGGGTGCATATTCACGGGGAAGTCTTTTGCGCATATCAGGAAAAAACCCAGCATTAAAATGCCTCATTTTTGTTTTACCCTTTTTTTTCATTACTTGTGTGAATCGGGTTTAAGATAATAACATCAAGGCATTTAGAAATCAGACTACTATAACACAAAACTTTTAAACATTACAAAAATGCAGCTCTGTGTGACCATAACTTGACAACAGACCACTCCCCGAGTAAATTTACACGTGGAATAATAGACACTGCCATCCTAGATTTCCAGCTCAGAATTAAAACGTATATTAACATCTCACACAAAAGGCTTAACCTAAACAATGCCCAGTCTCCCATACCAATTCTATTGCTTAATGTATGACACAGTTCAGCTTATGCTATTGTATACCGGTATATCAATTGCTCATCTTCTATGTCATGCTAATTGTATGCCATTCATTGTCTAAGCTGAAGAAATTGTCAATGCATGTTTAAAGTTATTTAGTGAATTTGTTTGCAAGTTATTTTGTTCACAACAAGTTCATGTGAATTGTTTGGTTGATGTTTAACGTCCTACTCAAGGGTATTTTACTGATATAACGACAGTCTCCAACTCTTACACTGCACTACTTAAAGGACAAGTCCAGCGTTTTTCAACATAAACTTATTATTTTTAACGTTTATTTTGTGTATGAGACATTGAAGCGCTTAACATTGTGTACTGACAAAGCATAACCGTTAATTTGTTAATTTAAAATGTGAAAGTGACGTCCAAAACCGCCGATAAGCCAGGTCTCTTCTATACACGCCTGGACGTGAATGTCTACGTGTAGCCTACCTGCACACTTTATCTTGTTATGCTGCTGTGGGTTTGTTATAGATATAGACGCATCCATTGGGCGACGTACAGTCAGGTACATACATTTCATCGTATCGGCGTTTTTTGACGTCATTTCCGGCTTTTAAATTAACTAACTAACGGCTATCCTTATTGGTTCCCAGTGTCACACGCTTCAAGGTCTTTCAACATAAACGTTCAAAATAATAAGTTGAGGTTGAAAAAGGCTGGACTTGTCCTTTAATAGGGTGGACAAAATCATAAGGATACTTCTTTAAAAATACGCAGTCATAGCCATTCACCTCGTGTCTCTCTCGTGTTTAATAGCAGGTCCACTGGGCGGTTTGAACCCGTGTGGTACATAGCAGGGTGGTGAGACAGGCCATCCATTGATCCATGAGCAGGCATCCATTTTAACTTGAAGTTAATTGTTCTTGTGGTTATCACTTATAAACTTTAATGGCAGCCATCTCTGTATTCATAATATCAATTTCGAGCTGACAAAGCTTCAAACTACTGTTTTTGTAAGATAGTTGTGCAAGTATCACTTAAAAATCCCAATCACCGGCAGCTTATATAAGCTGGAATTCCATGGAATACACTCTCATCTATTGTCTTAATGGATTAAGTTAATTTGCAAGTTAGAAGTTAATCAGAGCATTTGTCTTAAATTAATTGTGGAAGAGATTGATTGACACCTAGCATTGAACAAAGGCATGCGACAGTATTAAAAAAAGCCAAAATTCTAATAATTAAATATAAATGTATAATTGAATAGATTGTGATGCTATTGTTATACAAATCTTATTTGTTATATATGTACAGTTCTCCACTTCTAAACTGTACTACTTAATGTGGTGGATAAAACCATAAGGATACCTCTTTAACAATACACAGTCCTAGCCGGTCGCCTTGTGTCTCTCTCAGATTTCTTAGCTGGTCCACTGGACGGCTTGAATCCATGTGGTAAATAGAAGTGTGATCAGACAGGCAATCCATCGATCCATTGGGCAGGCATCCAATTTAAATTGGAAGTTAAATGGTGTATTTATTCTATAACTTATTGTGTTTGCAACACGGTCATGTGAATGCAATCCCATACATTGTCTGAGCTGACGAGAGTTACAACCTATTGCATTTAAAAGAAGAGTATCACTTAAAAACAAGTATGACAGGCATTAAATTTAAGCTGGGATTCCGTCTACTAAACCCCCGTTCATTGTCTTAATGGGTGAACGTATTTTGGAAGTTTTAACTTTATCAGGTTATTTGTTTTAATTTGTGGAGCCGACTGATTGGCACCTAGCATCCACAAGCGACCCCTCAGTTAAGTGACAGTGAACGAAAGCAAAAGACAGTATTAAAGAAAAGCAAACATCTTAATTATTGAAAATTACCTAGACCTAGGCAGCCGCTGTGATTAACACCAAAACCAAACACCTGGTCGTCTTTCGTTATAAAGAAACAGAACCGATCAAATACACAGAACTGTTTGATAGAGCTGACTGTTTCCGGGTCCAAATCACGGAAGATTGTCCATTTATCAAGAACACTCACAGCCATCATTCACACTGGTCAGAGAATCTCTAGTATACGTCTGGAACGAAAAAGATAGAACAAAAATTAGATTTCTGTCATGACCTTATTGTCAGTTTATATAAGGCTGAAAGATAGAACAAAGAGCATGATAAGATTACTGTCATTTCCTGATTGGCGGATTAAACAAGCCAGGAAGACAGAAAAAAGAACATGATTAGACTCCTGTCATTTCTTGAAAGTCTTAATAGAGTTGGTTACTCAAGCCTTACATTTCTAAATATCAGCATATTTCGTCAATGCCATCCTAAATGCCACAATAAATTTGCGTCAAATTGGTAAAATATGGAGCTCTTCAGTCAAGATTTACTCTATCGGTGAGTATACACATGTACTGTATATTCCTGACATAGTGAGAAGTCGCTTCTTCTAAATTCAAGGAAATGAAAAAAGCCACCAGATTCATTAAATCAAATGCCGGATCATTGGTCTCAGTGATACTACTCTACGTCCTTCACATTGCACATGAGTCGTAATCTTGTTCTGGAATGTAGGAGCCAGTGGACCTAACTATTTAAAATTCATCCCATGAACAATGGCATAGCATTGACAGGTGAAATATGTTTTAGAAACCAATACAAAAGGCTGTAAGCATTTGATCCCTAAAAACATAAAAGTTCAACGCCTGTTAAATTTTAATATAACCTTAAGATTTGCACTATTTCATATCTGCTAGGTAGGTGAATTAGTTATTTTGTACTGATTTTTGTTGTTCTTATGTGAAAGAAACAATAAAAATGTAAACATGGCAATAACTGTTCACCATATATTACGTAAGAAGACATTCAGTGGGAAACAAACATTTTCAATCAACCTTCTTTTGTACAACATTTGTAAATAACTGGATCTGCTCCTTCTTATGAAGGTATCTTTTCTGAGGTTTATATTCTTAAGTTTATTCTCGTGTTACTTGCATAAAAAGTAATGAAACAAATTCCATATTTTGCTATACAACTATTTGTCACCCATGTTGAAACAATATTCAAATATTTTGAATGGCATAGCACTGACCAGTTTAATATTTTGCAGCTAAATCAATGCTGGTCGCATTACAGATTTTGCAAACTTTATCGTTATTTTCGGACATTTACATATCGCACATTCTAGAATATTTCTGGATATTTTCTAAAAGTGTATACTTTGGGCCATACTAAAATTTAAAATAACCGATTTGATTTGTTTCATTCGGTATATAGTCTATTTCAGTGGAAACATGGGGTATCAACTTGTGACTGTTTGATGAATGTACAAATGTTTTAAAATGTACAATGCGATTTAAATAAATGTAACTGCACATACTAGTACATATAACGGATAATGAATGTAGGTTATTATATCGAAGCGAGGCAAGCGCACATGATGTTATCAAATATGTTTTCAGTTCCCATTTATGTTGTTCTTGCACTGTTGTGACTGAATGTTGTCTACCTTATTCCTACGAACTCGTCTTTCAACGGGGACAGGTTTCCCAGAGCGCAGTTAACTAAATGGACGGTTTGACAACTTTGCACAACTATGAATTTCTGCTATTGTGTGATATCAGTTACTGTAGGGCGTGACGTTTTCTAACTGGCTAGGCTGTTATACTATTAAACAAATCTTTGAGCAGCCAGAATATTGAACGGGTCTGAGAACGGACATGTCTCGCTTTTCGTTAGTCGTAAATATAGTGATTTGAGAGGTCAATTTTGGTTCATCAATTTGGAAAAACAGGAAATGTTGTTTGATTTGCGTTATATGCTGATTCCCTCGGCTTTAATGGTTACGGCAAATATTGTCTATGGTAAATATCTTACACATTCTGGTAGAAAACGTGTTCCTTACATACACATTATGTTTTGTGCTTAGTCCTTACTATGAACCTAATTGTTATTTTAACTCTTTGAATTTCGCCACATCGAAAATATAGCCCATGAGTGTGATGGCCATTGCAAACTGTTGACGACATTGGCCAGGACATTGACTGTACAACAGGCTGAGATGACAGCCGTTCATTGGCTCTGCCGTACAATCGATGTTGGCCTACAAACTGAACTTTTTCCTACGGTACCTGACCTCTACATGGGGAAAACTCTGAAAGGGCTACACTATTACTACTACAAAATTCAAACGTATGTGCATACTTTTCTGTTCTTTGTATGCGTTTTATATAATCTTAATTTAATATTCCTTATATGCGTATTCCATGTGTTTGTCATGCTGTTTGTTAGTGCAGTCGAATCATCCTATTGGATCTTAGACAATTTACAACACAACAGCTTGCCCATGGGAAGGGGCCTCAAGGACAGCACCGGCAAGTGATGTCACCAGGGGACTGTTGGATAAGCAGAATGTTAAATAAAGAAACTTGAAAAATTGGAAATGTTGAAAGGTAGTGAAACCACTTGGGAGATTCTTTAAAGGTCCTCCCTATATTACAAATACAAATACCTTTTCCTGCGTTTTTTTTTTAAAGTTTAACTTAAAAAATAAATTTAAAAAAATTAAACAAGAAACATTTAACTTAACTATAGATCTCGCAGAAGGCTACTAGATTGCCTCGGACTGCACAGTCGACCTACATAGATGTTATTGAGATCTCAAACTAGTTTGACCTATGTCTGGTGTGTTTTGTTATCATTGTGTAAGTTTAGTTTTTACACTACAACCCTGGGCCGTTGGATATTTACGATTATTTTCAATCCGGCAGTTTTGTGCCATATAAAAAACTAGCAGAATTATAATGAAACTAAATATGGAATTACAGAATAATGTTGGCCTATATCGACAGTTAATTCATAGCCAGCTGTCACAAAACCATGCTACAGTATGAGTAGAATTCTCGTGATACCGTATGTTTGTTTGATTGTTTTTATGTTGTACTTAAGGCTGCGCCACTCATGTTACGGTGAGCCAGTCTACTGGGAGGACATAAACGATCTAGATACTCTAGGCTCGAAAGCACAAAACACAAAACATTGCAAAAACGCGATTAGTTGATTATTCTATAAAATCTATTCGAGTTCATCTTATTTGGTACTCATACAGGCCTTATATAGTTGTTGGCCTAGGCTATGGTGTATGTCGTAAACAGATTGGTACATGTATTTTAAGCCCCACTTACCGCTTTCATGGGCTAAAACTGTTTATAAAAGGAAAATCGGCGAGTTTCTGTATTTTTCCCAGATTGAAAAAGTTATTAACTCTCTATTTTTGCCATAAACTAAAAGTTTTGATTTTCTATGTTTCTTTAACATCAAAGTAAAAGTTTGTATTGACTTTGGAACCCCATCAAAATAAAGACAGTGTCAACAACTCTCAATACAGTCCTATCCTTTAAATATTTTTTAAAATTTTCTTAGCTAAATTGTGTCATCAGAAAGGAAATAACGTGTAAATTTACATATTGTCAGGGAACTAAGCGAAATCACTTTTACATCAATACCATAGACATTAGATACCATTTCATTATTTTAAGAAATTATTTCGAAAGAGCTCATAAAACCAGAAATTTGACGACAGTTATATTTTTGTTGTTGTTGTTGAATGCTGTCTAAGATAACTGGACACAATTACCGCTGTTAGATAAAATCTCTTTGGTTGCCTACAACGCTTTGTGGCAAATTACAAGGACGGTGAATGTTGTTTTAAGTATTTAAGGTGACGAAATGTCATTTAAGTGATAAAAGGTGGGCTTTTATTGTTTAAGCTTCCATCTTGTTTAGCGGTTGGTGGGGCTTTAACTTATTTACAGCTGATATATGGACACCTTGAGTCACAAGACCTAAAGGTCACACCTAAAGGTCACAAGATTGATTGCCTGTGGAGGCATAGCGTAAAATGTTTGCTTTCCAGCGAAGATTTACCCAAATATACTCAAAATATCGAAATGTAGCTGAAACGCGCCCAATTTTATACCGTAGGACATTAATTGTGTACTTTAGCACTTAATTATTTAGATACACAACTTAACCGACTACATGCATTGGTTAACTGTTAACAACCACCATGAACCTTCAAGACAACCTCTACCAGAGTTGTCGATGCTTGTAAGCCTCCCTCATTTATACATACTGTTAAAGGTATTTCAATCATAAAATGCATCGTTTAAAAACTATTTAATCATTCGTTTTCATATGCGCTATTTTACCGAGATAAAAGAAGAACTATTTACTTCAGACTCAACATTTTCTGCAACAATTGACCAAGATTTATTTTCTACCTGGTCAAGTTATTCCGACATTGAATTAAAAAATAAAGCAAGAATAATTTTTGCCTGGTTACTTTTTACCTAACAAAACATGGTAAAAAAGTTACCAAGAGTTATATGGTCAAAATATTATTTTGCCCAGGAAAAGGCTGGTTGCTCTTTGAATTCTTCTTATACCAGCAACCAGGAAAAAAACTGGTAAAAAAAAGTAACCAGGAAAAACCTGGTCGCTCTTCAAATTCTACTTGTACCAGTGACCAGCCTAAACCTGGTCAAAAAAGTGATCAGGTTTTATATGATCGGGGTATACTTTTGACCAGGAAAAACCTGGTCGCTCTTCAAATTCCACGTATACCAATGACCAGCCTAAACCTGGTAAAAAAGTGGCCAGGTTTTATGTGGTCAAAGTATACTTTTGACCAGCAAAAACCTGGTCGAGACATTTTTGGGGGGCTGTGGTAACAGCGTCTAACTTGTAACTTCTAATTACTTGGCAAAAACCTCGGCGATTGCCGAAATAAAATGCGATGGCTGCCGTGTTACACCATGAGCTGGATATCTTGTGCTCTCGCAAGCTCCTGCTGTAAATGTATTATT
>JAVFBY010125671.1:0-11768 GCA_034781015.1 Tonicella lineata
AGTTTATATTTGACAATTTAGTATAATTGTGGATCAACAACAAAAGAATTTAATAATACTTTGTTTACATACAAATTCCTACTGCAATCCTGCATTATGCCATGTAAGAGATTTATGGCTCATTATTTATTTATTGGGTCTTTAAGTGTCACCTTAATATATCATAATACATTTGTCATTTTACACTTGACAAGGATGTCAAGGGTTTAAAGGTACAGTGGTACATGTACATGTAGTATCTTTTTAGCCCAGTGTGCTTTCTATTGGATGAATTTGCAAATTTAAATTATTGGTATGATAATGAACTCACTTTTTATACATTTTAAATATCATTAGTCCGACTGTTGATTACCACAGTAAAGTTGATTTTACAAGCATTGATTTTATTAACCATATTTTTACCATGTTTATGAATCTGTTTTAATGTAATGTCCTCAAGATAATTAGAAACAATTGTGGAGTCTTTCGTATATACTTTTTTTATTGTGATGTTTTTTTATACATATACTATTATAAGCATAAGGTTAACTTTACTCAATGAAGCTATAACAAGTTTAGTTATAGTTTTAATAATTAAATATTGAGTCAAAGCTTTATACAAACATGGCAACTGGTTATTTTAGATAAAATATATGCCAGACAGATCCAGATTTTTCAGTATAACTCAAACACATTTGTAGGTAATATCTAGAACAAAAGATGATACTTTAGCATTTCTGTGTTAGTCAGTACCTAACATAGAGAATGATTGACGGCCTTTACTTGGTTAAATTTTCAGGTCATTTATCGTCGGCCTCTGTTTCACCCAAGACAGAAATATATATATAAAGACATCTCTGTTTCACTTTTTAACAGTTGTATCTTTTATACGTATAAAATATGTACAAACATGATAGGCATTCAGACTCACTTTAATTTGCTTAAGTAGGGTAGGACATTTTTTTAAGCGATTAGTTGAAGTTATGGTACATGTACATCTCAGGAATTGCTGTTATTTTCAAGTTAAATCATAAACCGACGTATGGTGTAAAATCACCATTATACCAATTTACATGTATCTGTTGTCATTATTAAGTTTTTAGTACACAATAGTCCATAATCCTTGTAATGATAGAAGTGGATAAAACTATCAATGTAAATCTTTTAATTTATAAACTGTTTACAATAATGGCACAGTGGCAAAGTGATACATGCATATCTCCAATTGAAGGCTTACTGCATGTAAATGTGTCATGGATAGCCTACATACATTTATTATAAAAATGTTGTACAATTACATGTAGCTAAAGTTCCATATTGTGTTATGTATGCATGGATACATACATTGTTTATCAAAATGTTGTAAAATAATCTACATTTTCATATTTATAAAACTTTTTTCAAATCACTTCAGATTTTATTAAATGCCCACCAATGTGTTACCTGATAAAGCTGTGTTACTCTGTAGATCTATGTTATGGACTCATTTTTATGTATACTGTCACCATCATAAAATAATTGTTAAACTAATTTTTGACCAATTAATTTGAGATTTTTGCCTGAACCAGAACTTCATTATCGGAGACTTCTGTGAAGAGAAACGTTGCTAGTATTGGATAAAATTGGGATAAATATCTGCTTTATTCTTTATATGCTGATACATGTATATAAGAAATATGACTTTGACAATTATTTTGTGATTAGAAGATATCATAATTCCTTGATTTCATTATAATATACCTTCATATAATGTCTGTTTTGTGGTCTTTTTTTTCTCAAATTTGATACTTTTATGTTATTATCTCCTCGGAATAGATCCGAGGGATATAGGATTTAGGGCATACATATGTAATGCTTTGTTTGTCATCACTCTAGCAACTTTATTTATAATTGAATTGTTATGAAACTTAACATACAGCTATAGAGTAAAGTGTGGTGTCAAGGTCATTATGGATATTTTTAGAAAACAAGTTTGTCATCACTCTAGCAGCTTCATTTATGGGTGAATGTTTAGGGATCTTCACACACATTCTTATTGAGTAAATGTCTCCAATACTTTCAAGGTCGTGGGGTTGAGGTCATTAAGGCTATTTTTAGAAAAAGTTTGTCGTCACTTCAGCAGATATGTTTATGGTTGAATTGTCGTGTAACTGTCAAAGTTGTGTTGTCAAGGTCATATTGTCTAATTAAAAAAAAGTGTTTCATCTGAATTAGTCTCTTATTGTATTTTTTTTTTCTTTTAAAAATGTAACAATTTGAGAGATCTAAGTAGGACAAAACTGCCATACTGCGCGTTGATTCGTATCTCTTTAGATGACTTGTTTTATTAATTTGTTTGCTGTCCAATAGCAGAACGAGACTAAAGCCTTGTTCTGTGTCTATATGTGATATAAAAGGTGCCTCATGTCCAGTTATATTGTGCAATGAATTCTCCACATTTTTATTATTAATTTATATCTTTAATTTGTGAATAATTCTGAGCCAAGGCTGTACATATTTATCAATATTTATGTGATGAAAATTTGTTAACGAATTGGCAAAATGGGTGCATATTTCATTGGGAATAATATATTGAATATTATTTTCATTGTCTTTGGATAACAATAACACTTTTTCTTTTATCTTTTGTTCTTACAAAACATATTTTTTCTTTCTTTCACCCTTTCTTTACAAGACTATTAAATATATAAATATACACGTCAACGTCTCTGTGAAGTAAAAGTTAATGTTTTTGATTTGTGTCAAGCTCCTGCAGCCGATTCTTTTCTTTTTTTAGTTTTTAAAATTTCGTATTTTGAAGATTTTAAGCAAGTGAAGATTCCAATACCTGAAATTTCTTGCATAGAACTGTTACCGTTTTATCAATTTTGTTGTATTTATTTTATGTTTTAGTCTCTTCGACCAATAAGTGTATGTTTTCTGAACTAATTACACTTGTCTGCTTAAGTTAATAATATGACATAATAAAATACCTCAAATACTTAAAATTTTCCTTGATGTTTTCTTCTGTGCCCGCTTCATGTATGCTTTAGCTCAACTCTTCTTAGTAATCTTAGTTAGGTAAAATGATCATATTGGTTCCTTAAACTCTCGCGCCTTCAATGCAATACATTAGAGGGTCAAGGAGGTAGATGGAGATTATGGGTTAAAAAAATCCAAATTGAACACATGTTACAGTTACTGCATTATTGTTATATTGCAGAGTATGGCATGTGGAGACATCATTAATCTACCAATTTAACCCTAATTAAGCAATAAAGATACATCGTACGGTGTGTTCGAGTGGAAAGTGTTGTCTATGTTTTTATATATCCGCTTTTTCCAAAGGGGCTTAGTTAGCTCCACCTGGCACCTTATAGCTGCATTCATTTTTATTTCTAGTTCACGATGGCATTGAAAATGGCGGACGCTCTCTTGTTGGAGTCTACTAAATAAAGGATTAGCTATAGTAGGTCGTGTTTTGTCTCTAATAGAAGATTTACTAATTTGGTAGAATTTTGGAGTACCTGGTCTCGGCTCTTTTGTAACCGAAAAAGATGATCCAGGGTTGAGGCATCTTCTCTAGGCATGGTGTAAAAAAAGACCGGCGTTGACCTAACTTCCTTTCCTACCTTGCCATCATTGGCAGTGGAAAGCTGAGTTTCTCTCGTCCTAATGCAGAATTGCGAAAATGTACCCAGCTAATTAGAAGATACATGTAGCTTCCATATAGGCGCGTTTCAACTAAAAACAAAGGCCACGTGATCCAAAATGCTGTACAAGCGATGACATCAAAGAAGTCAAAACAGTATGATTAGTAGCAGGGATATGTATATATAAAACTAAATATACTGTCGTTGATTCTCTTGTTGCAAAAGAAGTGAACCATACGCGTCTGCAATTTACAGACCATGGCTCTAAAAATAAAAACTGAGTGATGTAAAATGACAAAACAGAAGTGTTTTATGAACGACACTCTAATTGGATAACTCACTCTTGCTTTTATCCAATGAAAAATGAGCACGAAAAAACTGGCTTGTGAGAGCAAGGGTAAATACGTGTCAGACTGAACTGATACGTGTTTACCCTTGTTGTGGGAAGATGGGGTTGAGGTAGACTCACGAGATTAGGTTTGAGAGCTTTCATAGTGGGTATGCAGAATTCAAGTTCATGTTGTTCGATCACTATACTTATATCCGACTTTCACAAAAATACGGCCAATTCTCTGAGGCGGAATAAAAGATACTTCAATATTTGCTTGTGTCAATTGTCTATAATATTGTGTCGTTTAAAACAATGAAAGCTTAACTCCAGCTAATCCGTCTTCGTGTCAGACGAGCATGGTTTTTTTTTTTTTTTTTAATCCTCGCTTATCCACACCCCACTGCTAGACGATAATCCTTTCTGAAATATAATAAGACGAGTTGCAAAACGGCGAGATTAAAATTAAGGCGAACTGAGAATAAACCGCTCGATTGAATGACGTTTTATAATGAACCCCACCTGCAAGCTACCCACCTATATATGTGAACTTGTACGCCGGCAATCGACCAGTTTACGTTTACTGAAGAAAAAAAATACACTTTAGAGTTATGGACACTTGGAGAGGTCTGTATAGAGTTATTCTAGAGACTGACAGGAGTGATATTGACCGAGGTCTATATCTCGACCTTTTTTCCTGAAATTGAAGTTTTCCGACGGCTTTCACGCCGCAAAAGGCCAGGGCGTCACCATTTTGAGCAAACGGCTTAATATATTTCCCAATACATTCGTGCATGCACCTCGGAAGATATTCAAACCACGTACGAACTGGATTGTTGAGTGTAGAAAACCACATATGCTTGGTGAGGTGACGTCATGGTGTTACACGAAATGGGGTGAGTGTGTCCAACAAAAGTGAAATGTCGTGATCACCTTGCCACACTGAAACGGTACCAGTCGTCCCTTATATCCACTTCCATGGTATTGCACTCTTTATTCTGCGCGGCTGTGTATTAGACGTGTTGAAACCCCAGACTCACTTGAAAGCCATTGTCTGCGATTAGTGTGAAGGGTGCATAGGCGTGGGGCTTGCATATACCACTCACCATGCTCACGGGGTTTGAGAATGTCGCCGCACACGTACGTTGCTTGACGATCGCTACCGGGCGTGTCGTACCTACATGGTTTATGCATGGCCGGTTCATGGGTCGCGGTGAACGATATTTCATGTCGACCACCTTGAAATAGACTTCATTGCCTTGTAAATTGTACCAGCTGTGAGGACATTGGAATTCTACCAGTCCACACAACCAGTCTCTGGTGAGACGAATGGCTCAGGAAAGTTGCGTCGTATAATGAGTGTGTATTACCTGGAAAATAGCATAGTAGTTGCTGGGAAGGTAATATAAAACATGGTGCCTGGTCGCTCCGTCGGGGTTCAACAGACCCCGTCCTCATATGTCACAGCCTTTAATAAAGTATCCAGGGTAGTTTCTTTTTAGGAGCCCGATGTTTCTTTCTGCTCTGTCGTTTCGGGCTCTGTGTCAGGGGACCGTTTCACAAAGAGTACTTAGCTTACGTTGAACGTAATTACCATGACGACCAGTGCTGGAGGTATTGTGTCGTCATGGTAATTACGTTCAACTTAGGCTAAGATCGCTTTGTGAAACGGACCCCAGGAGCCCCTTGGTTTCCAAACGATGCCAATGGACTTTGCGAGCTGTTGGGATGGGTCGAGGGGTGGATATGGGGTTGGGGCAACTTGAGGGGTTGATCCTGGCGGACGACGTGGGTTGGGGTGGTAAGGGTGGTGGTCTCTGGCTTGGGTGTAGAACGAAGCTGGTAATTTAAAAAATGCTGTAGAATGTAGGCCTACTCTACTGGTTAATTTTATATGTATCGGACAGGTCTTTGCGTCGTTACACTGCTTCCATGCTCTGATATAAGGCGAGGAGAGCCTTCACGGTGGTGGGTAGGGGGTATGCTGGGGGTCGAACGTTGATACGTATCTAACAACCGCGGATCCACAAGCGCCATCTTTCTGATCACCTCCATCATTTAGCGACCCCGCTAAATAGAGAACAGCCGATGAGAGGTGTTGCTAGAGAACCGCGTAAAAAAAACCACCTCGTTGTACAACCCCTCGTTATGTTTGAGACTGATCGACTTGTCGGCGAGCTTACGTAGAGTTGATATCTCTCCGTTGATATATTTTTTGTATACACGATGAGGCGTTGAGGGTTTCATTGATAAACCGTTTGGGTACATCGACAGGATCGCGTCCATGCAGAAGCACTTGAACGTTTTGTTGTAGGCTACGTAACGGGTCACCGAGATGAGTGCCCTCCCAATACTCCGATGGTAGGTTGCATTATAACGTTGCACCAAGTCCGACAACATATCCACAAAGCGTCGCGTGTTGTGGGCTTTGAAATGTTTGTACATGCGCCCTTTGACAGTTCTGTTAAATTGCTCCACCACCAAAGCGTTGGTTTCATTTCAGGTGTGAAAATACATGACACACTGTGTGGCTAAGAACTGTTGAAACCCTTTGTTGAGAAATTCCATACGTTTATCAACGGTTTACGCCCGTGGCAAAGATCGTCGCAAAGGCTTTGACGACGGTCGCTCTCGATATACCGCCCATGATCACCCGTTTGCTTCGAAAGTGACGTCGTGCAGACTGAGGTAAGGCATACATCGGTTGTCCTTCAAACCACTCGATCACCTGGTTGACGTAAGGGTCAAAACTATTGAGGTCGAACAAGCCTTCGTGGAACTCTGCGGTAGGCATGGTGTCGTACATGGGTCCTCATTCTCCACAGCACCACACGACGCCATGGGTGAATGGTGGATCAAAGTGACCATTTCCCGTCGCGCCTGAAATGGGCCACGCAAAAGGTTGCCGGAAGCGTGTATTCATCGCCTTGTAACCCCTATATGTGGTAGAGCAGATCGGTGTGGTTGTGTGGGAACAGGTTGCTGGTGTGAGTGGAGTAACCTAACAGGGCTGCGATGTCGACGTACATGGCTCCTGAACAAAAACCGAGGATCAGTAAAACACCATACACACAACCCAGGTCACCTCGCTGTTCACACAGCGGGTGCACAAGCGTTTTTTGTTGGTGTCGCTGACGATGTACATCAGTGTGCGGTAGCCATTGTGTTTTGCCACGGCTTGTATATCTAATAAATCTGCTTGACATTGGCTGTCGATACTTCCCATGCTCACCAGGTAGCACTCTGACAAATGTTCAGTCCTACATGATTTCTTCCAATGCCTCGACAAGAACAAATATGTAATTGTTCATGTACCAACCCTACTCGTCTATATAGAAAGAGGAATGCAGTATATAGAGCATCCATTCAGTCAATTCTAGGACTGTTGACTCTTGTAAACATCATACGTTACAGATAACATTGGTTTTATAAAGTGATGCCATATAAATATTAAATACTGTAAATACAATAAGTTGCCCACAGCGTGTTCTCTTTTGTAGCCATATTGAAGCCATGCAGGGATTCTTAAGAAGTCACCGCCTCTAATGACCATCCGAAAATCAGAGTTGTCCGAGTAGCACACTTCATTGTCAATGGACCAAACGCACCTTTTGACTGACGAAATCGTACTTGGTGTATAGAGAGGAATATATACGAGTCACGATAAGACTCTGAGACTCTATATAGTGGTAAGATATTGTGTTGCTTTTGTAGATAAACCTACGCATATTACGGGGCACCTGGAAACAAAGTCAAACTTAAAATGCGTTTACTAACTAAAGTTTTCCATTTCACTTTATGGGACTCGGTGTATCCGATGAACTGAAATGCCCTATACAATACTTGTCGTATCTAGAAACACCAAGTGTCATTCTTTTTCAAAATTTGTTTCATTTGATTGGAAACATTGTGGGCCTATCTCTGCCACTTTCTCACGGGCTGCTTTTCTGTAATTCTTATTTTAGGCGTTCTCGTCGTGTGTCTTTTCGAAACTGTTTTTTCATGTTTCGTTTCAGAAAGTAATTGAAAAAATATTTTGTGAAAGGATAGTCTGATAATCCTTAGAAGATGCTTAAGTGACGGAATTACCGATGGCATTATTAGGCCGAATTCAGTCACTCTCATTAATACTTCCATCTTGATTGTTTTTAAAAACTACGCATCGTGCGTAATTAATTTAACTTCTGTTTTAGTTCATTATGAAAAGGAAATAAAATCCGAAGGTGCTCCGAAAAGAATCACATACCGTAACACAACGCTACGGAATTTTTGCGACGGAATTACTTTACGCATTTCAGGATTACGACCTACAACTGCTTCTTGGAATTCTTCTCAGGAGACAAGTCATTGTGAAAAATAAAGGGGGTGCTTAACTTTTTTCTTTGTACATATATAGGGGGCCTATTAAAGTTTGCAAATTATGGACTTTTGTAAAAAAACGGAACTAGACCTATATAGGCCCTATTGTGGAACATAAAGGAACATAATTCCTGTCACTTTCCTACAGCAAGGGTTAATACGTATATATCAGTTCAGGCTGATACGAGTTTAGGAAAGGAAGTAGGGGAAAGTGGGGCATAACGGACCCGTGAGGTAAAATAGACCATTGCGATTCTAACCAGTGCCATCTGTCTTGACATTGTTTTTTAAAGTCCATGTATCGTACATATCGTCAACAAAATCTAGTCGGAAAGCATGCTCTAGTTTTGACCTAACAAGCCAACATGATAATGGCACGACGTTTATCTATTAAAGGGAAGTCTAATTTTGCACCTTTCCAAAGACACGTCATCAGCTTGTCATTCTTTTAACTTTAGTGCTGTACGGTATGAGCATCATCTTTTTTTTTTCAACACGACGATACCCCGTCATGACGTCACACTATTCCATCGGCCGTTCCATCATTTGCATACACGGCTTGAAACAGAACCAAACATTCCATCATTTGCATAAATCAATCTAAAAATAGAAGCAAAACGGTCCATTTGCATAAAAACCGGTTTCAACTAGTTTTAGCCAGTAAAATGGCCGAGCGCCTATAAAAGGGCGTGTGAATCCAGACACCGGCACTTGTCTTGTAGACAACACACCTTGCAGCTGGTAACCCCACCACCACTGCCTATACCACGACCAGCGGCACAGCCTCCACATAAACCCACCTCACCACCACAGCCCACAACAGCATCACCGCCATCACCACCACCACCGTATGCAATGGGCATTCAAACCGCTGAGCTGACGACAGACCCTAGAGTGGTACCCGTGGATGTCCTACCGGAGCCGATGGACGTCGCAGCCCTATACCGACAGCACTGGTTGACACATGTTGAAACTATTGACTGACTTGCACACCGATGTTGTCCGCATCGGTACTCACGGCGAGTAAGAGGGGCGCGAGTGTGTCGCCCACCACACGAGGTTCGACGACGTCGCAATAGCTAAGACGTATAAGGCATGAAACCCGCTCTCTACCCCATCCCGTTTCACACCGGGCAGGCCTTCGATAGGGTCAGTACTGGCCACGACGTTGATGTTGGACGTCTGGAACCCGAGTAATGTTTGTAACTGAGGACTTTAATGATGTCCAGTTTTTTTTCGACACAGGAGCTGGAACACTTGTCGGGTGGCATTGAACTGTAAGGTGACGATGTTCCTGTTCCCGTGGGCGGTCGTGCCCTGATCTTTCAGCACCAGCTCGGTCAACGCCTCGGCGAGGTGTGTGGGGGATCGATACTACCTGGCAGGGGGTTTATACCGATGGGATTCTTTATGCAAATCTAACACGTCAAGCACGCCGAAATACCCCTGACGGGCTTGAATGTTGGTTGACCATACGCCAATAATTTCATCTTTATAATATAATATATCACCCATAATTTTCATCAACGTCTAGACACCAAGTGGGTTGTCGAGCACGTCACCAATGTGGTATTTTACGTTTACAAACTCGGGGTGATGATCGGGAATTGATCGGTATTACCTGACGCATCATCAGCCTGTATACAGCCGTCGCTCTTTTAGTATGTACAGCACCACCATGACTTTAAATTTGTTCGATCGGCATTTCAACTACGTCATTGACAAGGGACGCTACACCAACCAGTACCAGTGCCAGCAGTTCAAGCAGCGCTTCGACAGAACCTTCATGGCAACGTACCGCACCGTACTGGAGACTCGGCAGTAGCCGATGGATGCGCCTCTTCACCCGCGACAATAAGATGCGTTATATTAGCAGAAGACGGCCTTTACTAACTTTTGTGGCAAGTGGAAAGTGTTAGAGGACGGTGTGTCCAGAACTTACTTGGACCGCGTCGGCCCAAGCGGAGAGCCCCAGTGCAGGAGCGCTGACCCATATCCGGAGCCAGACCTACCCACGCATAACCCAAATCAGACACATACATCACCCCAAGCAAGACGCACCCATCACCCCGAGTCAGGCGCAGCCACCACCCCGAGCCGATACCTACACCCCGAGACAATTCCACCTGTCCACCACCACCATCGGTGACGGAGACGTACCCAGTCCTGGAGACCCGGAAGCAACCGAGAGATGCGACTCTTCACCCGCGACTAGGAGATGTGGTCTTACAGTTAGCAGAAGGAAAGCAAAAAGTGTTAGAGGACGGTGTGTCCACGACTTACTTGGACCTTTAAAAAAAACTACACCACGACCAGAGACTACTACTACTACTACTACTACTACTACTACAACAACCACTAATTAGACCTTACCCCGCCAGCCCCAGTGGAGAGCCCCCAGTGCAGGTGTACCAGTGGAGCGCTGATACCCGAGCCAGACCTACCCACCAACCCGAGTTAGACGCATCCATCACCCCGAGTCAGTCGCAGCCACCACCACCTCGAGTCAGACCACCCAGATCCCGAGACGTGTATGACACCTACACCCGAGACGATCACCTTGTCCACCACCACCATCGGTGACGGAGACGTACCCAATCAACCACACTACCACCACCATGGTTGTTCCAACGGCCCTTTTAAGGACCACCCAATTCTTCCGAAGATGGTCTTTCTAGTTGCACTTTCAATTCAACACCTGCTCCTACACCACCCAATCCCTGCCCACGCTAGACTTTATACACACACAGAACACATTTTGTTTTTTGTGAGATCTCTTTCTTTTAATCACAACAGTGTACAATAAAATCGAACGCGAACAACATCACATTCTATGTACAGGTGGTCTAGTGTGGTAACGGTGGGTCCAGGGGGTCACCCTAGCAATTCAGTGTTCCAAAACGGAGCATCGATCGGGAAATGGCGGCCTAAGACGTCATACACCATGACATCGTTGTCAAGTGGGGTTCCTTCAAACCAAGAGACGATCCGGGCCACCTGGACACCTTGACTCCTGTGTAAGGCGTAGTACAGGCAGTATTAACCACAGACCGCGGTCATGGGGCTTTGTAACGGCTGCGTATTCCAAGTCCAGCTTAATGTCGTCGCATTCAACCACTGTGTGATCGGTGGGTCAAGCGGTGGGCAACCGTACGAGTCAAAATACTCGCGCTGACCCGTCTGATCGATAAAGACAGCGACCCAGTGTTCTCTCGGTCGATCACACGGATCCGTGTTTAAGATATAGCCGACAGGTGGATGGGGGTGAGGTGGTATGTGGTTACGTGAGAACACCTCTTGGAACACGCGTGACGTCTAGGGTGTCTCGGCGAGGACTCGCTGTAGTTGTGTGGTATTCATGACGTGGCTTAGGTTTGGAAGTCACAGAGGATTTGTCGGTTACGGTCCACTTCAATCACGTTGTCGAATTCCGCATAACAAATGACATTGATGGTCTTTGGGAGTGGTTG
>JAVFBY010125782.1:0-11767 GCA_034781015.1 Tonicella lineata
TAAAAACGGTTTATGCGACTTTGTATTTACCAAATAAGGATAAAATAATGCTTAATTTACCGAGTAGATTCTATTTTCACAAGATCAATTTTTCTTCAGCCCTCACACCCATCAGCATCTACATCCATATTCGCACATTAATCGCATTTTAAATTTACGGTAACCGAACCCTGTATATTACAGGAACATAGATACATACACTGAAATAAATAAACTAAAAAAAAATGATATCTGAGAAATCAGACGGTTTTACTTTTACATATCATATAAGGAGTATTTAAAACGACGTTCTTGATGTAAATCATTTCTGATAAACTGAAGATATATGTATAGATCTAATTTAAATATGGAGAAATATTTTTCAAACGTGATTCCAAACATATATTTCTGAAAGCATAGTAGGATATATGTAGTCTGGTCACCATTTTATACGTGTAAATGTTACTCGACACCCTGTTAGATATTCAACATTTCAAACTACATTTCAATCAGTCTAAACACTTTTTTAAGCCGAACCCCCTCATGCAGCAACATTAATATTAATCAACTAAACGTATGAACGATAAAACATAGTTGTAATGTTGATGGATAAAATTTGTTATCGCTGAAAATATGAACCAAACTTTGGATAACTAAGTGACTGCGCTTTCCAATGTGAGATATTGTTATATCATAATGGCAACTAACTAAGTATGTTCAAAATTTTTTTTCTCTTTCGTATTTGTTTACAACTTTAGCTTATACAGAAACGATGGATTACGTTTTCTTTTTTGAGTTCATTGACGAATCATTTTTGCACGAAATTCTGGTAACATCGTTGTTTAATAATTCATTCTTAGCAAATAGCACAGGCTGAAAGGGTTTATATGTAACGGAAGACAATATAAATAATACCAATGGCTAAAGGATAAATCCTTAACAAATTCTACATTTATTATTATTTTTTTTTTTCAAACGTTTAGTTTTTGAAAGCGAGGCAGCTTTTAACAATAACAAACAGTTTTGCTTATTTTTTTTAACAGCGAGACAAGAATTTAAATTCGTGAAAACGAATATTGTTTTCTACTAAAGCAAAAGGTTTTCTCAGATTAACAAACATTGGTCCTTACATGTCTTTCTGCCAGGTTTTAATATTCATTCATTTGGTAGCTGTTTTAAGGGTCATTTAATAAAAAATGTAGTCCTGCTGCAATTGACTAACTAATTATTGGTTTTGATAAAAGGACTCAGTGTGTGTTAACATGTTATTCCTGTAATTATGAAAAGGTCGGTAGAATATAGATTTGGTTCTGTTTATCAACGGAATTGTTAGAGACAGTTTTATGCAGGGGTGTACGTAGCCTATAACGGTTTAAGATTTTCTGGAAAGATTCCTGTAGCCTACTGATAGATTTATTGAAATTAACTGTTGGTGATAAGTTGTAAACTGCGATTCTGTACACTCCAAACCTTATTAATCTAAATTAAAATCAAGAAAATTTTGCATTTTGATAAATAAATTGTAAGAAACCAATGTTTAGCGTCATTGACGGCGGCCATTTTGGAAAATGGCGGCCATATTGGATTTTAAAGTGGCTAACGTTTTTTAACACCAGGAGATGCGAAATTGTGTGCTTGTGTCACCATTTGAACGATTTTTTCACTAATCTGCCGGACTATTTCTAGCAATTCAGCTTTAGCTTTATATTAAGTAGACTTAAAATCAAAGAATAGTCTGCTAAAATCAATGTGCAGAGAAATGCTTAAAATATCACTAGAGCTTGTTAAGTAAGTTAGTTATTTAGCATAATTGTTCCATTTGATAGAATGATGTGCACCAAAACTCTTTAAACATCAGCGCCATAGAAAAAAAATATAATGCACGGATACCGTTATCACTGCAGTGTTACCATCGAGTAGCAGGTCAGTTAGTGGTTACATTTGCAAGGTTTCACAGAGACATATATGCATATATGGATATGTTTGCGCCATATGTTAATCGCATTGGTGAAAAGATGAAAGAAAATATTATATTTTTTAAACCCATGGTCCTTATTGAATAGTGACCATAGTTTAAGAGATCGATCCTAATATAAGATTTCACCAATAGGTAAAACTATACCGATCAACACATTGCAAAGAAGATCATGAATAGTTTTTGTGAGTTCTGTGGAATTTCTGTCCATATTGATCAAACATCTATAGTAAGAAAAAAGATTGTTGACAAAGGAAATCCTGATCATGTCACATGACTTAACAAAGGTTTTTTTTCTCGCGTTGTCGTTTGTAGGTACCACTCTAATAGATTTCACGTAAATTGCTGCTTTCAACTGCCACGAACCGCAGTTTGTGTTCAGTTCAATTGATTGTGATTTGGGCTGTTTTGATGAGATCAGTTAATTGACAGAATGTGAATAGGAACCCGTCGGATATTTCTTGCCTAGCTTACTCAAATATAGTCCAATGTTACTCAAGTTACACAGATTAAAAAATTTGTCGGTTTTAACACAGAAGAAATATTAAAATCTTTATTACAGATTACCCCTCGTGAAGGTTTGAGCAGAATATTGAGCTGAACAGTATTCCGATGAGGCATTTACAAGGACGTGTCAAAATGTCCAGTATATCAATACCTGTACATTTGAACACTTTCTATTTCTAGTATTTGTCTGACTTCATGTAACATAGGCATGTTTCTTACCCGATAAATGTTGTTAAATGTTGTTATTGAAAGCGAATTACATCATTTATTCGGTCCTTATACCATATATATTTTTTATAAATGCAGAGAAACTTGGTAATTTGCCATGACTCCACCGGGGATCGATCACGGGACCTTTGGTTAACAGGGCCAACACTCTACCGACTGAGCTATAGAGGACGTCGATAGAGCGATCCCAAAGACCACCCATGTAAAGGCTGTATTTCTTTCTCTATATAAGGCACTGACACAGAGACGCCGAAGCGGCATCTTTTTTCTATAGATATTACTCATAAATTGTTTGAGTTATACCGAAAATCTGGTCCTGGCATATACATATTTTATAAATGCAGAGAAAGATAATTTGACATGCCTCCGCCGGGGATCGAAACCGAGACCTTTGAACACCACTCTACCGACTGGGTTATAGAATAGCATCATCCAGTCTGTCTTTACGCCATGCATATATATATTATGCAACTGCATGCTGACTTACAATATGTAATTACGGGCCAGTAAAATGTTTTGTGGGCATGGTAACTCCTACATACTACTGATTCGCGTGATCGATAAAAGGGTATTAAAACTGTTTGCTCTTTAAAACAGATCTAGCATACGCTGGTATTATAAATAAGGATAATGTGTAGCCCACGGAACAAATATGAAGTCTTACGATATCAGAAGATGTTAGCCTTGTGCGACTCAAGTACGAGAAATAACTGTGGTCATAATAAGCTGACAGTATTAAAGAGTTAGATTGTGAGGTAGCACTGACACTGATTCTGTATTTGAGATGAAGTCTATTGTTAAAGCATCTAATCCCATCTCGTATAGAGCTTCCCAACACAGCCACTTATGATATAAAAGCCTTGAACTCAAACGTCCGTCATTCAGTAGCGATCTGTTAGAAGGTTAGCGTACGGTGACTATACATTCAGGATTATCATATGTTTACATCAGGAAAAGGGTTTGCCTTCCGAATACTTGGTAAGATTTTTCTGCTCATATGTCTAGATCCGGTCTCCCATAATACGCGGAAATAAAGTCATTGTGGCGATTGGTTTTAAGTAGGCTAGGCTTAAAATAAAATAATTTCCTACTTAAAGCTTGTTTTTGATGTATTTGGAGTATTTATAGAGCCCTTTTAAAGGTAGGTTGAACATATACTAATACAACTTACTGATAAATAAGCATGATAGGTGGTGCTTTGGTTATATTGGCAAGACGTTATTTGTGTAATGCACTATTCGCATTGCGTCTGTCGTTTGAAGTCAGCTTGTTACGGCCTTACCTCATTATATAGTGGTTTTCTAAATCAACTATGTCTTGTTGATATGAGTCAATCAAATACAGAACATCAAAAGAATATACGCTCAGTCTTTCAATCCATGTATGCACAATGCATCATAAATTGCAGAATAACCACTGATTATAAGGAAAAACTTAACAGGTTAGAGTATTATTATCTCCCACAATGTAGAACATACTGAAGCCGGTAAGGAACCTTAATAACGTTAGTTGCACGTTTTGGAATCAACACTAATAGACTTTAATTTTGCCTGCATGATTTAAGTTGTTTTTATATAAATCATGTTCAGTCAAGAGTATGTTCAGTCAAAAACAAATCCAGTCTGTGTTAATCTGTGAATGTGTCATCAGTGTTATAATAGTCTTTATGTAAATTTTTGCTTTTTTAATTATTATTATTTTTAGAAAAATTAACTTTTTGAGTGTTCGTTTATTTAGATCCGAAGTTGATTGTGAACTCGTGTACAAAAACACCCTTTTTAACTAATATATTTATTTACAAGAAGATCGACGGTGTAATAATGGGCACCTCTCTAGGTCCAGTCCTTGTTGATATAATAATGAATGAACTAGAAAATGTTGTTATTTCCAATCTTAAAAAATCTGGCATGATTTAATCCTAATGTGGCTTTGTGGAAGATGCTATAATGTTATCCAAATCTTCTGATTTTGAGAAAATACAACGAGAACTAAACAAACTTAACCTTAAGTTTACTAACAATGACTTCTCTGATAACAACATAACCCATTTTCTGGACATAGCTATTTCACCACAGGGACAGAAAAACCATCGCACACCGGCTTATTCACTAACTTCTCCAGCTTTCAGCCTTGGAAGACATATCATGGATTAGAACCCTCATTACTGGGGCACAACAAATTGCATTACCTTCTCTCCCGAGAACTGAACAACGTCAGGAAAATCCTCTCTTGGAATGGTCTTCTACTGCTAATAAACCGATTGATAAGTTTAAAGCGCTTAAACCAAGAAATTCGAACGACACAACCAGTTCGGACCACAATATATACACCAGACTACCATTTATAGGTAACTATTGTGACAAACTTGTTGAGAAGAATCTTTTTGAAGTTAATAACATGTTAAATACCTAAGTAAATTTTGTTGTCTTTTACAACAACTCTAAAACACATTACTACACATCAATAAACGACAAGAAAAAGACAACAAAAGACTTTAAGGTATGGAAGTGGATACTTGTTCATGTCCATGGAGCTCAAAACCATAAATTGGTAAAACAGATAGATGTTTAGTAACCCGTTTAACAGAACACAAGACGAAAATAGTCAAATTATCTAACATACTCAACTATGTGATGAATTTGATTTTATTATATCAGCCTATAATTCAAGATCAATAACCACCGCCAAACCTTTTGTGTAATTCTTAATGAAACTAAAAACATTGAGAGAGCAAAACACTGGGTGGATGTTTTATTGAAAGAAGCCTTTTGGATCAAGTGTGATGATCCACACCTAAACAATGTATTCATGGCCAGTCGCTAATTACTGCTATTTATTTAAACCCCCCCCCCCCCCCCCCCCCCCCCCAGCTAGTTATTTGTAATCTGATGTCATTGTACCATTGTTTATCAAATTGTCTACTTACATGCCAATCAGTGAATCACACTGTGAGAAATGTTCGAAGTTTTACATTTAAATTCAATGTAAAAAAGACTAAATACAGATAAAACCAGCGTAAATTGCGCCCTAGCATAGCTTATTCAACTGTTAATATGCACACATTTGTACAGTGCATGTTATTCAATGAATAGTATACCACCTTGTCACCTGTAAATGTCAAATATTTTTAAATTAAGCACAACTGTATGTCACCATAAAACGAATATTTTCATTTTGACACGTGTTATACATTTCTGTATATGTGTTAAGTTTCTATATATATGATATTCACTCTTAGTGATGGTTTGACAAGAAAGTAAAAATTTTGTGAATCTTTCTTATTTTTTTGGAGTGGTCACATTACTCTATTATGTTTAGCTAGTCAGTGGTAATTCTAAGGTTTAAAAGAATAAAATAACTGCGTAATTGTCGGTACATGGAGATAGTAAACTGAAATATTGAGAAATATGAAATGAGCCATTAAGGCCTTGGGAAAACCATTAAATCGTGTTGTATAGTTCTGATTTTGTATTTTGATACACCATATTCATAAAGCAAATTCAACTTGTCCGACTTATATTACAGAATGCGACAGGGTAAGGTTTGCAGGTTTGCAACATGGCAACATTGATCCCACCAAATAAACTTTAAAACGGCCTATTTGGATGCAAATAAAAAATAATGTTTTCTGACTTTATAATAAATCTCAAAGGATATGTTGATATTTTACATGTCCAGTGTATAACGATTTTAAAGTCCCGCGGATATCTCGAATGTCGATTTATAAGAAACAAAGCGATAAGCAAATCTAAACAAATTCCAAACATAAACTAAACGTTATCCCCAGTGAAAAAAGGTGAGATGACATCAGCCTGACCTGGATTTGTCTTTACGACTTGAGAAATCGTAAGGGTATTTAAAAAAACCCAGTCTGACCTGAATTTGTCTATACGACTTGAGAAATCGTTATGGTATAAAAAAAAAAAATAAAAAAAAAAAACAACAACAAGCGGCTGTCTGAAGTTTCAAGGATTGCAAGAAATGCAAGAAAGAGTACAGAGTTGATGAATAACTCCCGAGGAAGCTTCACAACCTCTAGCAATTCCTGGCTTGATGTCAGCCTCTATTATCCTTACTGTAAAAGAAGTCGTTTTTTTCTCTTCAAATCTTAATTATTGAGTTATCGTGAGGGTAAAGACTGGCGGGTGATTCTCTTCTCTCAAACCCAATTATTGAGTTAACCAGTGTAAAGACGGGCAGGTGATTCTCTTCTCTCAATACCAATTATTGGGTTAACCAGTGTAAAGACGGATTGTCTTATAGCTTATACCTAAGCTAAAAGATAACATTTCGAGACAGATATTTTATATTAGTGTTGAATTTTTCGGCAATCCCTAACTTGGAAGTATGACTGTTGTAGGTTTTGTTGTGAATCAGTTCAACTTGTGATTCTCCCCTCGAAATAATAATGATTGATTTTAAAACAAATGCACTTCTACAGTTCTATAAATTATAACTTATACAAATGTATTTGCAATTATTATGTTCAATGATTTAAAATTTTGTACAATGCCAATGTATTGTATGTTTTAGATCACAAATAGGTGAACACTAATTTATCTGCTCATACCTCATAAAATATTTATCTGTTTGTCGGATCTATAGATTGCATACCTTGCATATTTTCACTTTCACAATTACAAAAACCACGACAGCAGCATCTGAGCCTCGGTTGGCAAAAACAAAATGACAGCTGACGATGTACAATAACGTAGAAAAGAAAACATACATGTATAAACCACAGATGTTTTTTTATGTCTTTGAAGACAACTCAACATTGTACAGTACAGAGTAGGACTGTCATTGCCTAGAACAAAACCCAACACGCTCTGTCTTTTTTAATAAAATCGCGCTATCGACAACTAGTCGCACAGAGCATGGTGGTAAAAAGAGTCTTAGGCTGTTCTGAGTTGAAGTGCGCCTTTCCAAAATTAAGGCGGACCACATAAAGTGTAAGTCTCTCTTATTATATGGCTCTCCAGAACTTAATGAAGGCCAAAATTGTTTTATCTTGTTTGCAGTTTGCTGCTACATTAAAGAAACGCAAAGATTCAATTAATTATGACATTCCATATTGTCTAATACTTCGCACTGCTTGATATCGTTTATCGATAGGCCTCATCGACTGGCTCCGATGCTTGCTAGCACATCCCACACCATATATGTCATCAAAGTTTCAAATGCATCCCAAATCAGTGTTAAATCACAAATATCTACTAGTATATATATATATTTTCATCACTTAAATCACATCTGCCTTTCAAATCTGTTCTAAATCATAAATATATATACTCTTTCTCCAATTTATTATTATGACTGTATATATTTTTATAAATGCAGAGAAAGAAAATGTGACATGCCTCCACCGGGAATCGAACCCGAGACCTTTGGCTTACAGGGCCAACACTCTACCGACTGAGCTATAGAAGACGTCGATAGTGATAGTCAAGGTTCACCCAAGTAAAGGCTGAATTTCTTTCTCTCAACTTATATATATACAGTTTGAAGGATGTTTTATAAACTCGTTCAGAAAACAATACGATTAGTGGTCTGTGGTGTTAAACAATTACTTGAGCAATATATATGAAGTCATCACAAAAATCAAAGCTATAATGGGATCCAATTAAAAAAATCCCACAACAATTTAGTAGAGGAGTAGACTATAGATGGTTTAGCACTCCTTTTGGTGATCTGTTGGATGATTGTCTCGAGATATCAGTGTCCCGGGGCTACCTGGTACATGGAACTACATTGGGACAAATCATCCCTACAGGCAAGGTTGGGAAGGATTTTTTGATCTCGAGAGTGGACATTTTTATCCCAAACTCATTTTAAGTAGGATTATTTTCCCCATATAATTCCACACGCCTCTATTTTGACAAAACAACATTAAACGAACACAAATTAATGAATTTTGCAGCCATTGCTATGAATGCATTAAAATGACGTCAGAAAGTACGAAAAACATCCCAATAGAGCACACATTTCAATTGTATGACGTGCGTCGCGCGCTCATCCCACATACATGTAAGTAAGTGGGATGAAGTTTTTAACGCAGTGTTCTCGCATGGATTTTGCAGAGCATATGTGAAAAAAAGGAACCGATTTGTTGTGATATTCCTGCACTGTAATTGTACACAATACGTTCTCTTGCACCATGTACTGCGTGCTTTGCTCTTCTTGTACACAGTCCATGTATCGTGGCTGTGACGTATAAGGCTGATACAAATCTGAAAATGAATTGTATTTATAAACTACTTCTCATAACTAACTTAGCAGAAATGATTAGGAATATATGATTGATACTAGTAAAATGGTCACATGTATTACAGTTTCAAAATCTGTAAGGCTTCACATTTATAACAATATAGAAGTCATGGAATAGAAGGTGAATAGATGAAATTTTCTTAAACATGCAAAATTGTTGATAAAATACACTTTTAATCATCAGCAATTTGTAAATGATGGAATGAAAACAAAATATTTCCCAAAACAAGATATTAGGTTTATATTAATGTATCTACCGATTCATGACTAGTATAGTGTTCTGATACATAACTAAGCAGATGTATGCGAGACAGTGCACGAAGCAAAAACCAGTCTGCAGTAACCGTAGCCTACACTTTTTAAAAAATCCCTACAATCTTAAGAAATATTCATCCAGTAAAGCACCAGCGGATTATTCCTTAACTAAGACAAGGAATAATCCAAAACCATTTAAGAAATATTCCTTTCCTCCGGGAAAATTAACCAAAAGTCTTTGAAACCATGTAGAAAATGTGCATAATTAAAAAAAAACACTAAAACATCTTCTTCTCCAGAACCACTGAAGCTACAGACATGAAACATAGAACATAATATTCTCTAGAAACATTTCCTTAAGATATTGTGTAATATTCCTTAAAATTGGTCTGAAAGGATAATTCCTTTATATTTGTTCCTTTACAAGTTATGGAATATTTCGCTGTTGCTTTATTAGAGGAACATTCTCTAAGACGATAAGGATTTTTTTTACAAATATACCATCGAGTCTTCCATTACTGGTGTTGTCCAATAGATTCTTTTCGACAGCTAGTATTTAAGTACCTGTTACTATTATATAACTTAACGATTGACACTAGGAAGTTTTGTGTCAAACATCAACACGTTAACTTCATTAGGCAGGCCTGTGTCTACGCTTTAATGTTACCCTACTCTTTTGAGCAAATTGACAATTAAGAATATACTTTGTCAAAGATACAGGTCAGGGTTGCGCCCTCCTGCCCTTGCCCTCTTCCCCCGCTACAACTATAAATGATATAACTCTGTATAAAATGGCAACTCTCCAAACCTAATGTGGTTGGTAATCTTGAATCTTGTCAAGTTGACCAATTCTATCCCCACCCATGCTCCGCCTCACGCCTCGCTGTCAATTTATATCTTACTAATTGATGTACATCGTTCGTATAGTTATGATCTGTACTGAATGTCTGACATAAAAGAAAGAAGACAGTAAAGTGAAGATTTTTTTAAACATTGACATAAAAAAAAAACTCATGTAATCAAAAAAAGTTCTTACCAAAACGAGGCTTAACGTCAAAGATAATCTATATACAGAATACTGAACTAAGCTGAAAAGTGCAAGACAGTACAGGTTGGAAAAACAATGCTTCGGTAAACATGTCCACCATAATACCTTCGAGTCCTCCATTACTGGTCGTGTTGAACCTTTTATTTTACATGTGAGATATGTTTATAATACGCGATATGTTTTAGTACGAAATCACAGTAGACTGAGTGCAAATAGTTTCAGACAGGTAACAGGTAAGAGGATAACATTTCCTGGCACTAGAGATAATAAAACCATTAATTGACTAAACATTTACACGTATGAATAAAAAGGGTTATTGTTTCGGAAGAATATTTCTTAATGGTTTGGCTTGAAAAGGGTTTGATCAAGTTACTGAATTCACGGCAGCAAGGGATCCTGAGCTGTCATGAAAATCGTCGACACTATGATGAAGATATGTTCCATCCCGAGGTTCTCTAGATACATGTAGAATTGACTCCAATACAACCCTGGTAAACATGTGAAGGACACAAGCCGAATTTAAACAACACTTCCATGCCACAAAACAAGGTAGAAATAGAAGGCGTGTATATGTGAGGTTTTTAAAATAATTTTACTGTTCGTGAATGCTCATCGATTTATCTAAATATATCATAAGGTTCTATGGAACTGGAGCGAAAAGGAATTGAATGTTGTAATCAACTGTACTGAGTCTTGGCTGAAGTCCATACACCTTGTTAGTCTCAACTGCTGCTGTGTTAGAGGAAATTATGGAGACACAAAAACAAAAACATTAAAACTAAGAACAGCACCATCGCTAAAAAAAATAATTACTTTATTTTTGTTAGTCTTTCTTTTGTTTAAAAATAGATTATTCAGACTCCTGTTACAGTGGGTGAATCAGACAAACACCTGTTTTTCATCAAGACATGACAGTGATGTGTGCGTCAAAATGCAAACGAACTTTGTTGGAAGAAGTTAAACTATTATATGCTTACTCTGCATGTTTTTCTTTTCTGTACTGCAAGAGCTAAAGCTTAAGGGCCGAGACTTTATCTGAAATTATTTCAGTGTTGCGCAACGTTGTGATCATCTACACGGTACAAGGCGAGTCCAGAGGTAAAATTGTGTTCCTGGCAAGCTTTGGATAACTTGCTTTTTTGTCATCCCCAAAAAGTTGACATTCAAAACTTGACATTCAGACTGGGGTAGCTTATGTTACTTCCTCCTAAAGAATCTAGTATCAACCCTCCTCGGCTGCCAGACAGAGGCCAAGGTGCCACCTTAGCTCTAACAAAGATAAATCTTTCAACTATGTATTTTTTGTCGAACTTAAAAGAGAAATCTCTGTTAGAGCTAAGGTGCAACCTTGATCTCACTTGATTAAAACCTTCGCCGGTAAATATAACCGGCTTGGTCACAAAGAGGCTCCATTGTATGTCGTGATATGCTTGGATTCAATATTTTAAAATCGTTACAATGAAATGTAATTGTGATAAGATTGTCAAATAATAATAAATATAATGTCA
>JAVFBY010125893.1:0-11766 GCA_034781015.1 Tonicella lineata
CAACGTATTTATGTAGTAAAGGAGTTATCTCCCCTTTGGCCAGTGCACTCACCACGACCGAGGTTATTTTTGTCTCCTATCTCTACAACCTGGGCCTATTACATATAACGTTTACGACCTATTCTGTTCGTTCTATACTACTCACTTATACAACATCCAGCCATCCCGGCATACCTAGTAATAATTTTGCACTGACATGTCATTCAATAAGGGAGAAAAAGCTTAGGGGACGATTCCACAAAGCATTTTCCGACTTTAGTCAAAATTAGAAATTGCGTTAAAACGCTTACTTTTTAATTCAGGAATTTTTTATCAAAAGGGTTTTGTATTTAGTTGTATAGCCAAAAAGTCATAATACACCACCAAACAAATGTACCACACACGGTGCTATTCTAATGTTCATATCATGTCCTCATCTTAACTTTCAGCCGTAAGCCAACTCCAATTAGTTAAAAGCTTCCAAAGTCGAACAAACAATTACATTCGCGAGTGCGAAAGAAGGATGGTTTAATCAAAATATAAGAGGCCGTATGTCGGAAACAACATGTCGTATAAAGCTAACTTGTGTGAGTGTGTTCATCTTTTACACAACAGACTATTATGATGGAGTGTCCTGAAAATATGAGAGGTTTAAGCAGAGACCACGGATGAAATTGACATGGAATGACCCTCATAACTCATTTGGTAAAGCATCAATGGAAAAAGAAATACTCAAATGTGTGTACCTGTTTATTGGCCCAACGTCATGTTTTGTTTGTAACAGGTGGGTTGTGCTGTAAAGGAAGTGGTTTCACAAATAAAAGTAGTTGTTCTGCAGTGCTATAACGTATTTTCTATATCTAGGGATAAATAGCAATACCAAAAATCCATATGAGCACTCGTCACTAGAGGTGGAACTAAAGTCCTAATTTGGGGTCCTGACTCATGGACAATAACGATTTCTTCGTCTTTTCACAGGGCGAGTCCATATGGCTATATAAAGGATTGAATCATTGAAGTGAAGACACTGAGCCCGATTTGCCTATATAAATAATACAGTATTGTCATATTGACATTGTCAACGCAGTTCCATCTAAAGTTGGATTTCAATGATATTTTGTAGATATCACCAGCATGATTTGAGTTTGTTCCCTACTCCCTACTCCTATTGCCCCCTACTCCTACAGCAGGTGGTCGACGGTGACCCGAATGTGACGTGTTAGTCACGGGAGGATTGAGCTTTACATCTGAATTAAAATGAGATTGCTAAACAATGTAAAAAAATACTGAAAAATCCTATCCAGGCCGATTGATTAATTATTTTGTGTTTAACACCGTAGCCAGGAGAATTGCACCTATGTTACGGCTGGAAATTTCGCCTGGGTCGGGGGTGACCCGGGGAAGTCGCGCGAACGCAGCCTATATTTACATCTACTGAAGAGTTATGTTCTTTGGTATATGTTTAGCTTGGTAACGTTAGCTAGCCTTCTCCAACTGAAAAAATGCCCACTAGGAGGGATGGTGGAATGGTTGGTAAAAACGCGGATTATGTTTATTTAAAAACATACAGTATATTTTCAAGATCTCAAACATAAATAAATTACCAAAAGCATTGTTTGTGAATGTGTGAATACAAGATGAGCTCGATAAGCGATTGTTTCCTGGGTATTAGGTGTATGTGAACTAAATTGAGAGTACCAAGATGGCGGGCGATGGCTTTAGTTTTCTCGGCCAATGAGCACTCCAGTGTAAATATAGCTCAGTGAGGGCGAAACGCATGTCACTTCCAATGGGAAACACGTAAATGTTGAAAAGGGATGTAAGTTTGACGTTAGTATTATGACGTTAGTATCATGGCGCGAAATGCATTCGAATGCGACTCACATTTATGACGTCACAGCGGAAAAACGTCCGTGACGTTATAAAATTGCGTCACTTTCGAATGCAGTACGCGACACCAGGGTCCAATATTATCTCCCTTTGCAGCATTTATGAGTCCCCCATTATATTAGATTTGCTATTCACTGATAATGTTGGATTTATAACCGACTATGGTGTTGCTGCACCATTGGCAAATCTTGACCACTGTATTATATACTGTACCGGTACTATAGACGTTCCATACAATGATAAATTAAAATAATTTAAACGGGTCTTATGGGACTATAAATCTGCCAACTTAGCTCAACTTGAAAAACGTATTAGCGAGACGCCTTTTAATATTATCTGTGACCCTTTTTTCTGATATTGATGATAACGTATATGCCTTTAAGAATCTATTTATGTCAGGAGTGCATTCCAAATAAAGTAGCAGTCATTAGACCTTGGGACAAACCCTGCCTTGCCGACGAACGACGTTCGTCGAAAGTTACGAATAAGAAATCAAAGGTTACAAAAATGTAAAAGGTCAAATGCTGAAGAAGATAGGCTTTTATTTTATTTAGCTCGAAGGGAGGCAAATACATCCCGGCGCCAGGCAATTTATAGATATTCCGAAAATATCTAAGAGGGCAAATGTCTGGGTTGGATGTCAGGGAAGGCAAAAGTCCAGGGGGAAATGTCCTAGAATCGTTTATGATTATCCTAAATTATGATTATCTAGAACGGACAAAGTTAACTTTCTGAAAGTGTTCTTGCATTTTGGCTAAAATGTAGAAAGCTGTAGGATGACACAATTCAGTGGACAATCCCATTTCAACAGATATCCAAACAGCCACACCGAAATATACCTATTAATTAAAAAGCGACACAACGGAACCAGCCTTTCAATTCTAACTTTACGACTGAAACTCACCATTATTTATCTTGAAAGGTTTGATCTAAAACTTGAAATGCCAAAGCGTTTCTTGTTTTGAAATGAGTCGCCACATTAAGCTGTTAAACACAAAATGAGAAAAAAAAACACATCAGGATAAACAGTGTTAGAACTTTCTTTTCTTGACAAATTTGTCTCTGCAAGTTGTATTTTCATGTCGATGGTTAAGGTTATTAAGCTGTGTTAACTGCTCCAAATGACTAACCCTGTCTCTTTGTTAGTTTTAAATGTAATTGTTCAACCATTGGATTGTTATTATATCTGTTAAATTGTTTAAAACATTTTGTCCATTCCAATGAAATGATTTTATGTTTCAGTATACTGAGTGTCAGTTGTTCGATGTAATTCAGGCTATTATTGAACATTCTGCGTGTTTTCATTTTGACCAGAGCAACCCATTGGATGATACTTTTATAAAAGAAGTGACTGTGTTACGGAATTTTACTGATGGTTTACAACATCGTGTTGTTCAGGTAAATTGTATGAATTATAGTTGTTGTTGGTACCAATAAAGTACTTTTCATGTTGTTTTGGCCCTAAACGTTTGAAAGTGGGCCCAGGACTTAAAAGAATCAGGTTTAACTCACACTACTTTGATACCATTTCTTTTAACAAAATATTTTCTATCCTTAACGGAACTTATGTCAACGAGAACATTTCCAAATGTAACAAAATACCCTTACCTTTTCCGTAACATACCAGTAAAGATTTGGTTACCAAGTAAATCAGCCTTTATCATCGCATGTCACATAGCGTCGACCCAAGAACAACACCAACATCAACAAGTGGGATAATAGCATGAGACCTCCCTCTTCGCTAAAAAAAAAATGTCAATATTTTTCTTGTTTTCAATTGCATGATGTAACTTAACTCGGTCTAGGCCTAATTTCTAAGCATCATCTTAAGAAAGCCGTTGTCGGCATTGATTCGCCGTCGTGTCTTTTTTTTAGCTAAGGAGGCCAAGCACCCAGCAATCTTGCACCCTCTCACAATATGGTGTTCTAGTTGTCAGTGGAACAGACATCTATTCTGCTGGATACCCAGTCATGTGGGTATCTTTGGAAACACAAGTGAACATAATCTTAAATAAACTACTACCACACGGGTTTGATCCCCCCAGTGGACCTGCTTAGGTACAGCGGGAGTCACATGGGTCACTTCGGCTATAGCGGGGGTGGTTTTTCTGTGGTTTCCTTCCCGGTTTTCCACCATATCAAAGTAAGATTGTCTAAGAAGTGGAGAATCCGAGTACTGAGTCGTACTCAGGGGTATTTCACCTATATGACGACGGATTCTCCACTTCTTAGACAATCCTACTTGATATGGTGGAAAACCGGGAAGGAAACCTCGGAAACACCAACCCCGCTATAGCCGAAGTCAGCTTTGTGACTCCCTCTGCACCTTAGCAGGTCCGCTGGGGGGATCGAATCCGTGCGCATCGAAGGAGGATCGGTAGTCACGCCAGTCAGGCGATCTAACCACCAAGCCACGGCGCGGGCCCTTTGTGTGCGTGTGTTTGTCTGTGTACATTTTTCTCCCAAACCAAAAGAGATACACCCCACAAATCATATATATTCTGAAAGGGCATGATCTTGGGAAGGATTTGGGCACATACAAAATGGGGGTCACTGTCGCCTGTCTATGTGGTCTCCACCTGATATATATAGTGATTGTTGTAATACTCCTCCTGAACCTAATTATTTCGACACTGTACCTAATCAGTTTGGTTGGACCAGCGAAGCGATGTGGGTATTGGGTACAGCTAGTGTACAATAATACAAATGGTAAGGTCAGCCAGATGTGGTTTCATTCAGTTGTCATGAGGATGAATTGCCTACTTTCTGATAATTCCATTCACTGTTTACTTGAGACTGTCTAGCTTGATAAACGACTTTGGGCCATTTCAAAAGACTTATTGAGAACAACGAATTTTTTTATATTATAGAAAAACTCCAATTTATATATTATTATTATTGCTGCATTGATAATTCGTACAAAACATATTTTCGTACATAACATATGTTCTAGTTTATTGGTTTGCATATTACGCTTTATAACCAAACGAATGAAAACTGGCATTTATTGCTACAAATGTCGATGGACAAGTAAATGTACTCTATTGTTGTTTCAATAATTGCATTCAAAAACAAGTTATCAAACATATAAACGCATTACAAGAGTCGCCAGCAGCTGGCGTATGCTATTTATCTGAGTAGGCTTACTTTATTAATTGTGTATGTATATATATCATTCAGACTATTCACCTGAATACAGAAGCAGAAGATTTACAGTGTTTATGTCAATGGTTAATTAAATTGAGTTCTATTCAAAACAGATTGACAGGGAAGGAGTCTGGGTAACAATTAGGAATTAGTATTACTTGTGCAGCTGTTGACATGTAAGTATATATCTTTCTCTGCATTTATAAAAATATATATATATATTAAGTGCATTTATAAAAATATATATTAAGTGACTATCGCTCTATCGACGTCCTCTATAGCTCAGTCGGTAGAGTGTTGACCCTGTAAGCCAAAGGTCTCGGGTTAGATCTCCGGTGGAGGCATGTCACATTTTCTTTCTCTGCATTCATAAAAATATATATATATTAAATTTGACTGACAACAATAATGTTAAGTGTTAGCGTAGAAAGATGTGTAGCCTACGTGTGAACTGCCTGATACATGTACGTAAATTCCGCAATTGTAGACCGGCAACGAAGAGCACCTTGATCATACAAACGAGGTACCTATATCTGACTACTGCTCATATGCAGATATGGACGTCTGCCAGGACATCAAAATAAGTTGTTGTTTTTTCGGTTGAAGCTCCGCTTTACTATAATGTTAAAGATGTTGTTATTGTGTAACATTGACGTCACTGCCGGTATTCAAAATAGCTCATTCTCCGTTATAATGACTTTTGGGCAAATAACACACAGGCATATACTTTTTAAATTACGCTTAGAAAACACTGAAACCTGATGGAAATTCAGTGGACTTTCCCTTTAAGTTGTCCATATTGCTTCCATCAAAGGGGCAGACTTAACACGCGCATCGCTCAGGGCCCCAAGGTTTGCTCGAATTTCGAGCTTTTTGTACTTGTCATTTCTCTCAAAGCTGTCATATATAGTTACACATTTTGTAACCATTAAGTACTATCTAGCTTTTCAACGCAGACTAGAACTTTGGGACAAATAGGCGACATGTCAAGTTTTCAGTTTCGTGTACTATTTTTAAGGCCGGAAACCCTCTTTTACGGAAAACATATTCCTTGGGAATTTGTGTAAGTGTGTATAGTTTGACATTCTATTTATTATTTTTTGACAATCTAATCACAATTACATTTGATATTAAAGATTTTTAAACATTGAATTACTCTGTTTTCGTACGACATCGCCATGTAAGCCCTGTGCACTCTTACAGCAGTAATTCGTCGATTGACGCCCACGCAGTTTCATGCATATCACTACATAAAATGGAGCCTCTTTGTGACCAAGCCGGCGAAGGTTTCAATCAAATGATTCTTCCAGTTAGTTGTCTGATGTGCTGAATGGGCAACTGGTGTCATTCTCAACAAATAGCTGCCTCCAATTTATTATATACGGATACGTAGTAGTGGTAGTAAACAAATAGCGATACAGAAGTCTGCATATACCTCCAATTGTGCCAGACTCTGTACAGGTGTGTTCAGTGCCTATACTCGACGCCTCGAGATGCTGAAACATGCTCTAGCGGGTTTACATTAGCCCATTCAGCAGATCAAAAAAATTATCCTGCCACTGGGCCCTGGAATCAATAATAAATTGGATATGTTGACGTTGACCTTTGAGACGAAATTTGATGTATCGAAAGTTGAAAGTACATTGGTGGATGATCTAGCTGCTAGACCCACCTCGACTTCCATCCTGTTATTCTACCCTCGCAACAGAGTGAAGATAGGGATATAGGCTTCGGTCCGTCAGTATACGTATGTATGTAATGCTGAGTTTGTCATCACTCAAACGGCTTTATTTATGGATGAATTTTTTAAATCTTCACACACATTGTTATTGAATAAATCTATTGGGCAAGTTCGAATTTCAGGGTCGCTGGGTCAAGGTCATTAATCATTATGGCTAGTTTTATAAAACGGTTGTCATCACTCTAGCGGCTTTATTTTGTTGCTGGATCTTTTAAAAACTTCACACACATGCTTATTGTAAAAGTGTCTTGGACATGTTCGAATTTCAGGGCTGTGGGACCAAGGTCAAGGTAATGATGGCTATTTTTGTAAAAAGTTTGTCATCATTCTAGATGCTTTATTTATGGATAGATTTTTAAAAAACTTTACACACTTTATGGTTGGGTCAAGGTCTAGGTCATTATGGCTATTTTTGTTTATAAAAAGGTCATCATTCTAGCGGCTTTTTTATGGATGAATTTTTGAACATACACACACATGCTTATTGAGTAAATCTTTTGGACAAGTTTGAATTTCAGGGTCATGGGTCCAGGTCATTGTGCCTAGGTTGACACTAGATTCTATACGCGGAAGTAACCTATGAATATTCGTAAGCTACACCAGTCCGAATGTCAAAGATTAGTAAAATATAATAAAATCTAAAAAAAAAGATCTGTCACTAAATTATAACAAACAAGTCCGAACCCCAGACAAGATAAAAAAAAAATATCAGAAAAAAATAAAATAAAAGAAGATGGTTAAGAAAGGATTCGAACCTGCGTCCCTATAAAACGTCCAAAATGTCCACAGCTGAGTCCAGAGCTTTATCTTACTGAGCCATGAATCGACTAGAAACTCTTTGTGAAATTGACATATAAATGAAGTCAGAAAAGTATTGCTATGACGCATGGCTTATGAATTTTTGTGGTGTTATTTTTTGCTCCTTTTTCTGTCTCGTTTTTTTATGTTACCAGTGACGTGGAAGGTTGTTCCCTCCAACCATTGGGCTGGCACGCCGTCATATAGGCGTTAAACCCCAACCAATAAATAAATCACTTGGTTGGGGATCTTGCTGCAATGCCCACATCAATCTCCACCCTCTTATTTACAACATGGAATAGTAAAATGTTACCCACAAGAAACTACAATGAATCGCAAATTTCTGTTGATACCTGAAGGACAGTGAGTACAACATATATAGCCATGTAATTGTAGAACCGTTGAAGAAAAAGTATATGGGGAGATACATTTATGAAGATTTTTTAGCTGTACAACTATGCTATAAATACATTGTATTTGCACCAAAATGTATGCGACACAACTGTTAACATGCAATGTTTAAGTGCGAATTTAAACCTGTAAATGACAAAAAATTTCCCCGAGAGACAGAGACGATGAAAAACAGACAAACAAAAAACAAAACGTCTTTGTTGCTTGGACCGAAATACGCAGTGATCCTGTCCAATTATACTAAAAAAAAATGTCATGTGTATAGCCACATATATAAGTGGCCATACACATTTGCGTGCCAACTCTCTATACCGTTTTTATTCCTAAAATTTGCGAACACTGCGAATGTTTAGGAATACATTTATAACACCCTTGACACCAACAACAGAAAATCATACAAATCTCGTCTATCCGATTCATTTGTGGCCTGCAATGACCTGTTTAAATTTTCTAACTTAACACAAGTTTCAAATCAATCTTGTTTATTTTTACCCATAGCATATAAAAGGTGTTCTGAATCAAAACGTTATACTTTTAAAGTTTGAAATAAGCATTTTAAAATTAATTCGAGGCGCGGCTGGTTTACGAGATAATCCCACACATATAACCCGTTGTCTATTCTTTCGATACAAGTCCTTGGATTCCACCAAATTATTTTTTCTGCCTTTTCGATATTTGCAAATATAAACCATTTCTGTTGCAATTTTGTCCGGGATAAACCTTACCATAGAGTCAATGTACTCTTTGCAATTGAGGGTTTCGTTTACTCACCGTTATTGCTAGTTGTTAGAGCTTGCATAAGGACCCGAACTGGACTAGGTAAACTGCTATCTTCATACAACAGGACGGCTCACCGGCCAAAATGATTTGTGGGTGAATTGTCTAATCACTGGAACAAAGGTGTCATCTATCTCATTAAATCACAATAGCAGGCTATGCGTATTACTTCCAATTGCGCCGAACATACAAAGCCTGTTATTGAGATTTAATGAGGTATTATAGACGGCGCATGTGTGTATGTGTTAAGCAATCTTACCCACAAGTCATTTCTGTCGGAGAGCCATACTTTACAGAAAATTTCAAAACACTCACGAACACATGAAAGAAAATACGGAATCTGAAGCAATTATGAGATCGTATCAAGCACTCTAATTAATAAACATCGTGCTGCTGTCAGGACGAGGTATTCATTCACTTCCGAGGTGTAGGCTATAACATTACATGGAGGCATTGGTAAAATTTACTAGTTTTATTCCACGGCATTGACTCCAGCTAAAAGTCGTTGAAAGCAATTAGTTTCAACTTACCAGCACACGATCGATCCGTACATGTTGGCAGTAGACCTGCTATATTTAATGGCGATTTGGTGCTGTCGCATTTTTACAGGCAGACTAAAACCCTCTCTGCATAGCATTGTTGTGAGCATAACATAAACCAAAATTATGTTTTTTTTTATTTAGTGGCAATTTGCCGATGCTTTAACAGAGACAGGTTGGACATTTTCCCAGCATTAGCAAATTCCTGGCTTGGAGTTCCCCTGGGAATGCCCTGGTAAGCAAAACGTAAACATGTGTGTTTAGCACAGCCTCATGCTATCCGGCTTTTCGTAGTACAATTTTAACAGTGACCAATCTTTAACACTCAAGTACCTGACGTCATTGAACTTCGTTTGCGACAGGATTACCTCGAATTTACATATACCGGGGAGTTAATATAGATATGATTTTCATCAGGAATTTAAGCTCAAGAATACATACAAATAGTCATGTGTGGTGCATATTTAATAGTAGACTACAATACATTCGAAGTAAACAGAAACAAATCCATAGACAGATTTTTCCATAGAGAAACTCCTGTAGGAATTAATCTTTGGATTTGTGTCAGGCTGCTAAGTGCATGTAGCACTACGAAAGATTAAAAAGAAACTCGCGTTCCATGTTTTAGAATCTACACCTTTACAGGAAATGGATGAAAGTCATTGATTCCACACAATTAAGCTATACTACTAAGTATGCCTAGCCTTGCTTATGTCTCGCTAGTTTACCTTGAACATCAAAAGAGAATACTTGCACGCTGTCAACTGAAGTGATATGGAAATGCTCTATGAAGCGATACGAAGAAACGGATATTGATCGGAATTGTGACATCTTAAGCGTAAACTGGTAATACATTGATTATAAACCTGATACAGGTTCCTTATCCGTTATATCGTGCTTTTCAATCTATCAATTATATTAATGTATTAAGAGACTATGTGGTGACAAATTTATATAACAAATTTGCACATCCGTTATACCAGACGAGGCCTGTTTCCCACTTACATTTGATAATTGCTTAATTGTTTGGGCTTGATTGGTTGAACAGCTATGACAACACGCATCACAGAAATCAAACTGTTCTTGAACAAATCCGACCACCATAAGCAAAACGTCTGGCTGAAGGATGATTTATGGGGAAGGAAATAACAATAATGCCGGATCAAATATTTGCAAATTAAATTCCATAATGGAATTATATCGGATGAAAATGAACACTGTCACCAGGAATAAATTGACATGAAGCCTTTTTTGATAAAACAAGAACTGATTACTCGCCAAGTTCGTCTAATCCGTGAAACCTTGTTATATTCTGCTGATAAGGTTTTCCGATAACATACGCCGCAATATTTCATTCGATGGATTAATCGCATTCAGGAATAGATAAGTATTAGCATGTATGGATATCACAAGAGGTGTACGTATACGCCTTGAGCATACAAGCCCATAAGACTACACTACAGATATGATAAAATATGACTGATAACATATGAATGATAACAGAGAGATGAACAAATAATATAGTTAAGATAATCGGCTATATAACACAAATACTTTGCTAAGGATTTAAAACTTAAGTTGTAAATATCAGTGATTTGCCTTCAACTTTCTTTCAAAATGAATTACAGGAGAAACAATTATTAAAAAGATTATTTACATAGTTGTTAAAATCAACTGATTTCTGACACCTATACATGTACTATCTTTACCTAAATAAGAATAAGAGGTGGATAAAATAATTTAGTTTGTCGAGATGTTCTGCATAGAATATAGTAAATTATCTGTCGAGTTAGCTATTTACAATTGAAATATGAACTTACAGTTTTATTTTAAAATGCTGAACTCAGATATTTCCTTCCCTCCTGTAAGGTTGGGAATTCCAGCTGCAAACATATGGCTTCATAATTGGTTTTGACATAACAGTAAAAAGATTTTAAACAGTAGAATAAAAAAAAACATGGAGTTGCGCATGGAGATTGAGCATACAGGGAGATCGATCGCGATAAATGCACATAACTTGTGTGGAAGCTTAACAATTTTAACATATTGTTTATCACTAGAATGACATTTCTATACTTAAAATATCCAATACAACGTTTCTCTGTGTTATAACTAGCCAGTAACGTGCCCCAGGTACCCAAATAATTTATATGCAAATTTATCCTTTAACATAATGAATATAAATGAACTGTCTCCTTACATGTCCGTCAGAAATCCGGCGACTTCAACGTCCGATTCCATATTATTACTTCTCTTAAGCTGGGGACACACTATGCAAATTTCCTTCCCAGGTGATTCGGCCGAATATTTCCTGCCGAATTTATATGGGCGACTGGGTGGACACACTAGGCGAATTGTAAGGTGATCGCATTAAGCAAACACGCTTGATGTACTGCGAATGCATTTGGCCGACTTTTAAAGATTCGCATCACTGGACACACTAGGCGAATTAAATCCGCATCAAAATTCGCATAGTGTGTCCTC
>JAVFBY010126004.1:0-11765 GCA_034781015.1 Tonicella lineata
GTGACATGCCTCCACCGAGGATATATATATATATATTTTTATAAATGCAGAGAAAGAAAATGTGACATATATATATATTTAGGAGGGAGAAGAAAACTAGATAGAATGGTAGATCTTAGAATGAGAGGCATGGAGAACGGGTGATACTGGGCTCTCTTCTCTATATTTATTTTCTATGCTTTCTACGCCAATTCAACTCTTAGATTTTAGTCTGATTACCATATGTCTATTCCATTGGCTTATGTATACTGTTGTGTATATAGAAAATTATACAGTAGCAGATGACTCTATACTTTACATTTTAATTATACATTACCCAATGGTCTGCGCTTCGAAATTTACTGAATTTAAATTCTCTCGAGCAAAGGTTTACTCTTTTTATACTGTGATAAAGATTAGGAATGATCAGTTATATATGTTGTTGTCAATAACGACATGCAGTATAGGCCACAGTTTATATTCTGTTGAAAACTTGTCTCTGAGAGTTAATTTAAAACATGATGATTTGTCGGTTTTTAATTAATCGTCTTCCTTTGCCAGTGCTTCTTACTTTTGTATATATTTATCATAGGTATAGTGGGTCCGATCCCTGGAAGAGGCATGTCAAATTTTCTTTTTCGGCATTTATAAATATATATACTAGTGTATGTATTATCCGGCATCTCTGTGTCAGTAGCTTATGTAGAAAAAGAGATACAGCTTTTACTTAGGTGAACTTTGGGACCCCCGGTAGAGTAAATTTTTTTTCTCTGAATTTATAAAAAACATATTATCCAGATTTAGAATCGACTCATGTGCATGTATTTACTAATGCGATTTAAAATTTAAAATCTAATTTGAATAAACCGTACACAGCTGTTGTATATTTTTGTTTGCCTCATTTCATATTTTAATTTTATTATATACATAATATTGGTTATATTTTTTATAAAGTCTAAAATAAAAAGACCACGCTCTTATACTTATATATTTATGTGCATGGTATGTATAACAACAGCTTAACTGGGATATAAGTAATCATGTAGAATTAAAATACACTCATGCGAATACCCCATCAGAACTATTGCGAAAAAAATTAATCCCGGTTAATTAAACGAAAAATAATAAGTAACCTTTATTGGTGTATACGAAAAAAAATATCTTACTTTTGATGTTGTGTGGGGTTGTAATGGGTTATCACGAGCAAACTCCAGTCTATAAAGATATTTTTACATTTATCGTCGACTTAGCACTTCTATGTAAGCCGTAGTCAACTAGAATTACACAGGCAGTTTGTCATATATCTATGTATGTTGACTTAGGGGAAGTAAAAATTTCGCCTATTAGCTGATCCCTACCTCACACATAGCTCAACAAACCCGCTCCCTCGATACATAGACACTATAAATATACATAATGGATTCTTTTTCTTACAGGCAGAATACGAAAAGCCTGAATGTCAAAAGGAAATGATTTCTTGGAGGATGGATAACCATCAGAAAACATTGTTTTTCTATGACCAATTCACAAACATCGTTGCGTTGCTTATTTTTAAACGTATTTTTTAAATTGTAACATTATGGTCATTTTAAATATTTTATATTTGATAATGTCAAAGTTTGAGGCACTGGATTCAAACGCAGCTAAAACATTTTTAAAGTGTTTAATTTATATTTATATTATCTTATTTATTTCAAATGTAATTTCACTACACATGAATGCTTTCCCAATTAGAATTAAAATTGACTAAAACTGAAAAGCTATGCATAAATAGGTATGGGTAAGCGACCTAGTGGTGTGGGCGTACCATTTTGTGTGTGAAGGGTGGGTATACTTGACGCTGTTTATTGTTAGAGCGGCAGCCCATCTGGGGGAATGCATACTGGGCAGTCTCCCCAATGGTCAACGCCCCCGGTCACCGCCTTCACTGGTCAACCCGGCGGAACCAAAACCAGCCTCGTGCCTGAAAATGGGCGGATCCATTTCTGGAATAGTACTTGTGGTTATTCAGAAGACAAATTGAATCAGGTATTTTAATAATTAACATCCGAATTTTCACGTATATGTATGTGAATAAACATTCATGTGGAAGTACAACATAACTATAATTATGAGTAAAAACAAAAAAAACTTGTATATGGTCCGATCATTTGTTTTGCAAATAACTTTTTGTTTTTAAATTTCAGTAAAAACATCAACATTTTAAAAATAAATGTATGTATATAATGTCTTATATAAATGCCCTTATAACGTTAATGTTGTAAAAAGGATTGCTTCAAATTTCATTAAGCACAGATTTATTTGAAATAATAGTCTAAAAGATATCAGAACGTGTTTATTTTAATTAATTCGCGTTAAGAAAGGGAACCATTTAGAATATATATCCCATGTAAACCAGTACAAAAACAAAAACAACATATCATCAAATTTAATTTGAAGTAATTTTTAAAGTTTCTGTGTTGCAAATAAACATTTTGTTTGACTTGAATATTTGGGTAACTAATTTTTTAAAATCGTTATATACTATGTAGACGCCTAGATCAGAATTTAGAAAATAAACTCAACACATAGTTTTATTGTAAAATTAATATGAAAAATGCAAGAATTCCAGGACCTGCATTAGTGGCATATACTGTTAAAAAGGAACGAATAGTTAGCCCAACTATATTAGACGCATTTAAAATCAAATTTTAGGCTAATGTTTTAACTTAATTCAAACTGCACAAAGGGTTCAACACAATCTAAATCAGTGATGATACCTTTTGACATATCATTCAACTCATCGGCCCAATAAGCATATATAAACATAAATGAGAATGACTAGTGTATAGGTTACCAATTATGTTTGTTTATTAAGATAGCGGCGCTTCTGTATATTTTCTTGCAACGTTATTAAGTTTGATAACATCGGCGCAGAAACTGAATATATACCTATAAATATCGCTGTGTAAACGTTAGTTGTATTCCACAATAAATATTGTATTCCAACTTCTAAAGGCCTGTTAAACATTAACAATATTTTAACCAGAACTACTCGAAAATATGTATGTACATTAATATATTGTAATCATTAGAATTGACTTAACGAGGTTAGATATAGCTGCATACAAGCTATAAATGCGTTTGTTTTAATTTCTAGGCATCAGAAAATGTGTCACTATTTATTTAACTCAAATATTTTAGAATTTTGGTTTAATGTTATTTTTAAATAATTAATGAAATTAAAATAAATTCATTACAATACACATATAAAATAAAACACCCGCCGGTATTTATTTTTAATTACATATAGTAATATACCGCCAATTTCAGTAATGTCATTATATATTTGTTTTAAATGTTATTTCTTGGATTTTGTATTTTGTTGAGTAGTGTGCATATTTCGTCCAATACATTTAAAACTATTTAATCTCTAATATACATCGGTTTGGTACATACATGTAGAGGTTATTTTGGTCAACAATTTTAAATCTCTTGTCAAAAACCTAACAATGCTACTCTGAAATAAAGGTTACTACCAATATACTAGTTTTATAAAATCCAGTTATGACCATTTAGAATAATATATTTTTTCGGATATATTTGCCTATGAAAGTAACAGATAATTAAGATAATTTCAGAAAGTACACAAGCTCACATGCATAGGCTACAAAATTGCCTTCTGCTGTTGAATTGTCTTCTTCTATTTAAATTACAAAATCAATATTCATGTGGTTTTCACCAAATTTATGTGTTTAGATTATGCTAAGAATAATATATAACAAACATAAATGCAGTGTATAATATTTTGCGCTGAACTATATGAAAGACATGCATGTTAACTGGTAAACTGAAATGTTTTATAAGAAGTCGTCAATTAACTATTTGGTCATGTTTCCTTTTATGTTTTTTCCCCTTTTTATAACCGTATGAGTGATATAGGTATATTAAACGGCATTACTATCACAATCCAAGTATTTATAAATTAATACCGCTGCAAGATTGTAAATCTACAACAATATTGTGTGAAACTTGCAGATATATTTACGAAGTGTTTGAGTTATGGAAAAATCACCTGTATATATAGTCATTCTCACAGCTGACAAATTATTTACTTTTTATTCATTGAACACTTGTATAATTGCATTATGTAAAGTTAATTTCTTATTGCTTTTTGTACTATGCACAGCAACCTTGTCTTTATTGTGATGAAGACCACATACACATGAATGCAAATGTATTTAATAGTTAAGTTCTTGAAATGCAGTTTTATTTCATTTAGAGTATAGGAGGTACAACTAAAACAGCTACTGACAATGCAAAAAACCATAGACGAATTTCTGTTTAAAAAAATGTACCTAAATTATTTACCAATGACATTTTTGTCCTGTCTAGTTCTTGTTTAACGTGGGACCATGGAAGTAGCGATTTTATATTATATAAAACGTTTGATTTCATTGACGAAAATGAACTAAAACCTGTGCTATCATGCATTATCGGCGTTTCTTTTTTATATATGTTTACCTTAATATTGCAGACACTGCAGTCTTATATAAAATCCACATGTTTTATTTGATTTGATTTTAACTATACGGTATAAAGAAAAAGTTGTAAAAGTGAGACACATTACAAGGGGATTACAATTTTATTAATCCAAACATTTGCCTTGTTTCACGAGCATACAACATAAATGATTGTTTTTTGTGGCATTGTTTTTGTGAATATCTTTGGAGAGATTTGATGCTCCTATGTTGATGATGTTAGACAGTGACTGGTCTGTTTTCTCTACACAAACATGTGCTGTTGATATCTAAAAGTTAGTCTAATAAGAACTGACTTGTCATCTCTGGAACAGATATATAGACTTAACTCCCTTGGTCCACAAACCGTTCTATATCGGGTATGTATGAGCGTAGTATGTGTTAACCGAAATCCCAATCAGATTAGGTAAACTATTTAGGTAGAGGCGAATTCAAAGGTCACATGTACTTAACAAAAACAAATGTTTATAGCACCTTTTAAAAGTTATATATGCAGTTAAAATTATTTAACTAGTCCTAAATGTTAACCATGCTAAGTAAATAAAGGTAATTTGGTGACACAACTATTCTATTATTTAGCAGAATTTATTTATACCCCCGATAAAATATACATGTTATGACCGGAAAGGTATATTGTATTGAAGGACTTAAAAAAAAACAGTCGGAATCAATCTCCAAAGATATTCACAATTAATTGTCGCATAAGAAGATACCCTAAATTACCTTATAAAGTAATCAAATATACAAGAGTGATATTGGTTATATACGAAGTCTCTCACTTCGCATAATATATATTTAATTTTAATGGATATTTCCCGAATTCGCTAAACTGCATGGTTAGCAATTGCTCAAATTTGAGTCTCGTTTCTAAATGTTATATAGACACAGAGCCATCCTTATTTATAGATACAAGCCCGAGTCATGTCTGCAGAGATTGTGTTCAATCCATACACACAGAAAAATAAAATCCTCTACAAAAATACAATCAGAGAAGGACATGATGGCAAATCTGTGTTATGATGATTCCTCTGAAAAGGATTATGGAAATGCTCCGTATAGTGACTCACGGATGGGAGACATGTAGGACTCTAATGAAGCATTTGTGGGGGTTTGTGCATCAAGCATACGTCCTAAACCCAGTCCCTGTTTGTGGAGCACAGAAACATCAAAGGGTTGGATTTAGAGACTGAATACGCTTACAAATAAGGTATAGAATAAAATAGTTAAAGGCTTACCCAGTTGTTCTAATCCTCTGTTTGTACTAATTCGCTCCATGTACACCTATGTAAAGACCGTTCACTTCTGGCTACCTAACCCTCTTAGGGGACTCTTTAACCACCACCAACCCATTTACATTTAGCCAGCACATTATTTATATTTAACGACCTGGTGATATATCCAGAAAATCACATTAAATGGCTTTTTTTCTATTTGATTGTATTTAGAAGACCATAATGGCAGTGGCATTAATGGGCACACAAATGGCCACCCGGGAGGGGGCAATCAATGGCTAGTGTTTATGGGCGCGGTGCTTCAAAGTATCCCGCCATTACACAAGTCATTGTGCCTCCATAGTCAAAAAGACATCTCTATCTCCTTTAATGGAGCGTAAAAACCACACTAGAAAGAGTTGCTGCAGTTTGGGAATGGCGCTCCATCAGAATTTAAAACCAGTCAACAAAACACAGTGTCAAAGGGTTGTCAATTGATAGGAATAAATAGGTTCTATTTATGGAGAAATACGTTAAGAAGCACTTGAAAAATGTCATTAAGCTCACAGCCTTCACACCTACCCTAACTGCAGAGAAAGCAGTTAAAATTCCTAATTAGTCGAATTATTCTATTCTATTATAGAGACCTTTGTGAAAGCCTGTCGTCCAACCAATTTCAGGAGGCATTCCCATTTTTACCAACGACATTCTCAAATGTCGTGGGTTCGATTTGCGTAAGGACATTGCCAAATTTTCTAAACTCTAACCCGTTCCAAATAATAAAGCGTGGTGAGCTGAGTGTAATAAAGACCAGTTCAGTTATCACAAATTAACGACATAGACTGTGAAATATATTCTCGTTTGGTTTGACATTTTCTTCAATCACAATGAAGTGGACTAGTTTCTCATGGGAATATCTAAAGCTAAGACAAGGAAATTGGAACAAAATAGATATTAAAACAGGGCAGATGGCTTATGTTCCATTAATGCGTATTCTACGAGCATCTAAGTGTCAGCTAGTCTTTGTTTTATTGCACAAAGGTGTAAATGTTCAACTGGCGATTGGGGACGAAGCTGTCAATATTATGTAATTCCGTATGGGATGAACAGTATGCTATTAAGAGACTGTGGGAACATAATATCAACACATCACATAAACTGCGGCATTTAACTTTGAGCTTATTAAAACTAAGGAGACAGGGCTTTAGTTGTAAGTACGCTTGAATTCTTTATTTGTCTTATATATTATCTACAGTAAACAGTACCCAGACATATTTAATCATAATTAAAAACAATTTTACAAAGTCTTAGCCTATAAATTGTTGAAATAAGAACTATTTTATGGAATCAAAAACTATAATATTCATTTTTATATACAATTTGAATGACCGCAAGACAAGATTTTAAAATAATGTTAAGAACTCTTTTACGTTTAGCTACATGTATGTTACATTGCAAAGCCGGTGGATGAATTGAGCTTCTTGATGCCCTGGTGCTCTCAGAGCTAAAGGGCATTATGAAACCGATTTGTTTGTAGTGCCCTGTTTTCGTCCTCTCTTTGCTCTGTTCTTATCTATGCTAGTTTTGTCAGTGGTATCGAAAAGGTTTCCTCCGCCCATTGGGCTGGCTATGTTTTATTGGCGAAATACTCCTGCACACGGCGTTAAACACGAAACAAACAAAATTAAGTTAACCTAATGGGCGGTAAACTGTTTATTACTTGAAGTTGAAGTACAATGCCTATTAATGTTCTTTTTGGTAACGAGCATTTTAAAGTCAAATGCATAAGTACCTTGACTATCGCTCTATCGACGTTCTCTAGCTCAGTCGGTAGAGTGTTGGCCCTGTAAGCCAAAGGTCTCGGGTTCGATCCCCGGTGGAGGCATGTCACATTTTCCTTTCTCTGCATTTATAAAAATATATATGTAAAAATCGTATGAGATTTTCAGACAAATAATAGTTATCCTTAAATTTGTTTAAAAAAAAGGAAATTTGGGAATATAATTGGATAATAGGATATGCCATTCAAACAATAATATACACTCAAAGAATTTGATACCGATTAACTGTCACAAACAAAGTACTTCATTCTGCCATATGCCTTATTTGTACAAGCAGGTGGATATTGTGAATAACAAAATAAAGCATAAACAAAAACAACCCCGAAAAACATGCATAGCAAAAATAAGATTAATAAAAATATTTACTTGCGATTGGATAATATTCTTAACAATTTATCGGTTAAAAATGCGTTTTCGTTTTTAAATAAGTTAATGCCTCTGTTAAAAATACATAACAATATATTTGTATGTACTTCCTCGTTGTCCACATTCCACAATATGTTTGTTATCAGAGTTTATTTGGGGGGGAAAAAACAATATACAGTGTACTTGTATTTAAAGCATACACACAAAGATCAGCATGCTTTATGCTTGCATATTGAATATGCGATTGAGGCTTCTTGACCAATTTATGGAAATAGGACACCTGATCAAAATAGACCAATCAGAGAGCAGAGGCAACTGAACAATGGCTGTCATGTTAACCTCCCTCTGCAGGTAAGACTCCTCTTGATATTTTCAAAATATAGTTAATATTTTATGGTTTGTGGGCTATAATGTATGTATGTTTTGTGACAGTATTATGCATAAGTGTACAAGTAAGAGAAATGTGTGATTTATAGGAGTATAGCTCCTATTAAAAATAGTTAATAAGAAGGGAATTGAACCTTTCAGAATGACATTTTCAAAATGGCCGACTTATTGTTAATCTTCATTACCTGCCAGTTCCAATCTACACTTCAGGGTTTATTTTTTGTTTAAATTTAAGACAGCTAGTTTCTTTGTGTGGAAAATGTTATTGGCAATTGAATATTCTTCAAACAGGTTTTATTTTGAAGGTAAAGTAAATTAAGTAAAGTTAATAGAGCTTAAATGTTCAGATTAGCATTTTGGGACCCCATAGCAAGCAATTGGAACCCCCATTAGAGAATAAACGTCATGGCGTGACAGGTGTCAGTAAGCTCTTATTCATGGCTTTGTTAAATGATAAGTGTAGACTTGTTACAAATCATATGTTATTATTACTTTTTGTTGTCAGGAACGATGCCAAAATAATCTTGAGTTTAGTGAGGTGTGTGCTTACTTGTGAATCACACTCACTTTGTTACTGAATGGGGAGGAAGAATAGCTGCTGGTGTATTACGGGCTCTTATGGATCAAATTCCTTATAATCACAGGTAACAAATTTAAATATTTTTCAAAAACTTAAGTTAACATATTCAACTATAACTCAACATTTTAGAAGTTTGGTGTGTTGCTGAAACATTATTTTACAATTTTTTTTAACAGTCATTTGGTGATTGATTTTATCACCAGGTTAATCCAAAACGGACATTTTTTTAGTGATAAATTGTCTCATAAACGCCGCCAACTTAACCACTTCTGACACGGTATCAGTAACAACACATTTGAGATACAAAGCAAATATAATGTGATAAGTCATTTTTAAGTCTGGTATAATGTATCAATACTGTTGTTTAAAAGTATAATCTGATTATTTCATAAAGCATATGATTATTCTCATTGACAGTATTACAACTCTCCCTATTAATCACATTGTTTGTTCTGTTTAACACAGATTACATCGAGAGTAAATACATCTGGAGGGACAAATGGTTAAGGAAGCGGGTTGACGCGGATGGAAAGATGTACAGAAAGTTTTCTTAGGCTGTTAATTATACATGTTTTAACTTTGTATGTTAAACTGTTCTAATGCTGTAAATTATACTTGTTTTAAGTGGGTATCTTTAGCTGTTCTAGCAGAAATAAAAATAAAGTATATATTGTGATATACCAGTAACAAATATTGAAAGATGAATCATTTTGATAGATTGAAATATCATAGAAACATTTTAGAATGCTGTAAATAATACCAGTTTTAAGAACTAATGTTAAGCTGTTCTAGTAGAAATGAAAATAAAATATTATTATGATATTTTTTTTTGTTTTTAGTGTTTGGTTTCATGTTTGCATGTATGTGCCAGTTTTTGTCCAAACCAAACTCTTGCTCTAAGACTCCGACGGTGACCATGGTTGTGGATTCAGCCCAAGCATTGTTATGTAGCTGTCTCTTACGGAGACGTAAGTTTAAAACAATCGAACGGTCAGTATCTCAATCTGTACTCGATACCACCTTAATTGTAATAATTTTTTTTTTACGCTTTTGTACTAAATAGTGTTGCTGATGGTATACTGTCCTGTGGGACTCCTTTCGACTGTTCATTTGAACCAAAAGAGAGTAGAGTCTTCTTTACACTTTACAATGTCTGTCTTCTAAATACTCTGTCATAAGTAAAGGTAGAAGGCCATGCAATGATATCTCCTGTAGCCTCCGCCCCCAAGTCCCCTCCCACTAAAGTGGCGGGGGACAATTAATGTGCGTTTAAATGTCAATTTGCGCTATATTTGGCCTTGCTGACAAAACCTCCATCTCATATAGATAAACGTATCCAATATACGGTTGATTGCAAACCAATAAAAAACAACATCAATAACGTAACAGCATGAAAAGGAACATCAGGACAGCCTTTATGGCTTGACTTTGTGGTGCAATAATTTATTCAATGTTTTGAGTCTACATTTACAAGGTCCATAACCTTATTTTATCAAGGACGTTAAGGTACAGATGACAGGCACCCTTTCAGTACCATGTCTGAGAGGCCTTTTAAAAGTCCTGTTTGTGCCATATGCCTTCTGTAAGTCAACTGGTGCGAGGTATTCATTTTTAGGGTCATTCTCCAGAAAAGGGTGCATTTGATTTTTTTTTATATATCATTGTTCAAAGTTATGAAACATCTTTTTGAAATGTTTTGGTCGTCTAGAAAATATTTCTACCTTCGGCCGCGATGATAAAATCCCAAATCTCTATTTTGTTATTAAAAATTCTCTGAAGCCAGCACAAGGTTGTCATTGATGTTACAGGACAGTGGTGACCTCAGTGGACTATTTTCTAAATATTTTATCTATACTTTATCTATACATTTCTTAAGTAGGCTATAGAATGTGTTGCGGTGATTATAACATTTATGGATTTTTTTTTATTCATAAAGCCTTGTGTGATTTTTATACTTTTCTTTCTAAAAAAAAGAAGAATGCGGAATTCGGATTTTTAATGTCTTCAACACTCAGATCTTCATCATAAACTTCATCCAGCAGTTTATTTGTGTTTTAGGGAAAAAAAATCTTTATAAATGATTGTCATTGGGCTATGATAAAATTTTATAAGTATTTACTTATAAAGTTTAAATATACAGGCAAAGGTTCGGTCCATGTGTTGCCTTACACATTATAGTAAAAATTGCATCTTTTAATGGGTATTTTATAGCAGTAACACCAATGGCATTGACGTAAATGTAACACCAATGGCAAACAGTTACCCGAATGACAAGAATCCATATAAAATACTTTCATATATAAGAATAGAATGACCAAAAATAACAAAGTAGCATAACTGAAACCACAAGCAAAGTTGCTTTAGAGGCATTGATAAGCTGAAGCAATAAACAGCAGTCATTGGTGTTACCACTAACACTTATTACAACCACCACTATAGTTTAATATTATTACATTATGACCAGAGTGGTTCTACTTATATGCTGTCTGTAGGTATTAAAACCCTTCAATAATACATATTTACTTGTAAAACATTGGACAAGTTATTTGTGCAACTAGTGAGGACATTGGTGTTACCAATACCAAGTAACACAAATGACCGGTAACACTAATAACAAATCAGCAGAAAACTGTAAATAGCTCCACAAATAAGGCGGCAAAAGACCCAATTCTGTGCATGCAGTACCAGGCCAATGCTACATTTTCTACAGTTACAATTGACTTTTACCAACTGAACTGGTTTTAAATATACACCATAACACCAATGACAACTGTTAAGTCCACTCTCCTTTAATACGACGCCATTTAAAGGGTTTATGAATTCCTCAGTTTTTTAGCCTACAAGGCTTGCTAAGACCCTTAACAAATCTTTTGTAAAAAAA
>JAVFBY010126226.1:0-11763 GCA_034781015.1 Tonicella lineata
TCACTGAGTAGATTATTACACTTCTGACTGTGGTCACTGACAAGATAATTGCATTTCTGACTAGGTCACTGACAAGATAATTGCATATCTGACCGTGGTCACTGACTAGATTATTGTACTTCTGACTGTGGTCATTGACTAGATAATTGCATTTCTGACTGTGGTCACTGACAAGATAATTGCATTTCTAACTGTGGTCACTGACAAGATAATTGCATATCTGAATGTGGTCACTGACAAGATTATTGCGCTTCTGACTGTGGTCATTGACTAGATTATTGCTCTTCTGACTGTGGTCACTGACTAGTTAATTTTACTTCTGACAGTGGTCACTGAGTAGATTTTCGCACTTCTGACTGTGGTCATTGACAAGATAATTGCATTTCTGACTGTGGTCACCGACAAGATAATTGCATTTCTGACTGTGGTCACTGACAAGATTATTGCACTTCTGACTGTGGTGACTGACTAGATTATTGCACTTCTGACAGTGGTCACTGACTAGATTATTGCATTTCTGACTGTGCACACTGACTAGATTTTTGCACATCTGACTGTGGTCACTGACTAGATTATTGTACTTCTGACTGTGTTCACTAACTAGATTATTGCACATCTGACTGTGGTCACTGACTAGATTATTGCACTCCTGACTGTGCCCACTGATTATATTATTGCACATCTGATTGTGGTCACTGATTATATTATTGGACATCTGACTGTGCTCAGTGACTAGATTATTGCACTTCTGACAGTGGTCACTGACTATATTATTGTTCTTCTCACTGTGGTCAATGGTTAGATTATTGCACTTCTGACTGTGGTCACTGACTAGGTTGTTGCATTTCTGACTGTGCTCACTGACTAGATTATTGCACTTCTGACAGTGGTCACTGACTAGATTATTGTTCTTCTCACTGTGGTCACTGGTTAGATTATTGCACTTCTCACTGTGGTCACTGACTAGATTATTGCACTTCTGACTGTGGTCACTGACTAGATTACTGCATTTCTGAGTGTGGTCACTGAGTAGATTATTGCATTTCTGACTGTGTCCACTGACTGGATTATTGCAGATCTGACTGTGGTCACTGATTACATTATTGGACATCTGATTGGGGTCACTGACTAGATTATTGCAATTCTGACGGTGGTCACTGACTAGATTATTGCACTTCTGACCGAGCTCACTGACAAGATTTATGTACTTCTGACTGTGCTCACTGATTATATTATTGCACTTCTGACTGTGGTCACTGACTAGATTATTGCATTTCTGACTGTGGTCACTGACAAGATAATTGCAATTCTGACCCAAGTCTCGGAATAAAATAATACACTTCTGGTCGGGTTCACTGACTTGATTATTACTCTTCTGACCCAGCTCACTGAAAAGATAATTGCACTTCTGACCGAGCTCGCTGACTAGATTACCTCACTACTGACCGATCGCACTGACTAGATTACTGCACTTTTGACCGAGATCGCGGACTAGATTATTGCACTACTTAGAGGAGTCACGGACAAGAATATTACTAGCCAATATAAATGTCAGCATTTTACGCGATATTCATCAAACAGTTAATTAGTTAAGTTAAACGTGTGGGTTTAACCTAGGTAACAACCGTCCTACTCTTCAATTTTGTTAAAAAGATACATGTCAATATTAAATATTTACTTAAGTTAATACTTCGTGGTTTTAGCTAAAAAGTAAACTGCCAAGCGAACAAGAGTGCATTTGATTAAGAATCTTCTGCTTTGTAGATGTAGGACGTCATACACGAACAGTCGTCAAACGAACATTACAGGTTGTGTAGGTCAGAATGTTGAGTCTCCAGTATATGCAACTTAAGTTGCCGCTCTTATGGCAAACCGTTTTACGTACTAAGCCTTTTTGTTATTAATGCATGCAATTTTTTAATTATATCAATAAAGTAATAATGTGATCAATCCTTTTGACGACATCATACTAGTCCTTACTCTGTCATACTTAATAGACTAGATGAAACCTAAAAAAAAAACTCCCTCGCATTAGCCTAATTCGTGTGACTTCATGATAAAATCAAATAAGTAATAATAAGATAAATAAAATTGATGGTATCTAAAAATAAGGCAAAAAGAGTACCCATGACACGGTGTATTAAATATTACAAAGCATTTTGTTTTATAGATTTCAAACTATAAAACTCAAATTAATCCTTTGTTTCTTAACTGTGGACGTATTTCCAGGCTATTATACATATTCAAGGAGAAGCAAATTAATATAAAAAGTTCTCCACGATTTTAGGCCTTCAGGAAATCTCCTTATTCGACTTTTATTTTAAAGGAAAAACAGGGATTATGCCTTGAACATATGTAGAATACTCTAACCCAAGTCTATTACCAAAGCCGCTGAATCGAATGGTGCCTTGAAATCGCATCCCCAATGGACAATGCTAATTAGATTGATATAGTAAAATATGCTTCACGTGTCCACCGACCGCTGTATCTTGAACACTTGTTATTTCCGGAGTGAACAGACCATCATATACATACCAGTTTGAACTTCCATCTTTATGGAAAAAAGCCCTAAAGTGATTTCCTTCCCCAACCGTCAGGCCAAATACTTTGTACCTGTAGGGTAGACAAATGATTGTGAAACCTTGAATTTAAAAAAATATATATTTTGGCTATTTAAAACCAGATACTGGCGCAACTGATTACAATGTTCATACACCAAACTGTTTAAATTTAGCCTTGTTTCAATGTGGTCAAGGTACTCACCTTAACTTCTAGATATTGAATGTATTAATGAATGAATTGTTAAAAACGAAGAAAACAAAATACCATTGGATTAGAACACCGATACAAAACGTTAAACAAAATGGCAGACTATAAGGACATTGGATAATATTTGGCCTATTAAAAGCTACCACCAATGAAGGAAAAAAATGTCATTATGATATTGACTATATGGCTTACCTGGTACCAACAACGTTGACTTCATAAGGGATATTTGTTGGAGTTAACCCTTTGGTTTCGCTCAAAAATGAAGCGTTGATGATAATAACGGGCGGATCTGAGATGGTAAAGGCACGACTGGAACAAGTCCTCTCACCTTTGCATCTAGAAGGACCTGGAAACCAATTATTATAGCATTGCCCAATTAAATTGCATAACGGTGCAAGTCCAATTATTCGGTTAATATTGTGGACGAATCTTTGTTTAGTTAGTCAGAATATAAGCTTAGATTTGTCAGTCCGGTTTAGATTTTATGCAAATAAAAATGCCAAAATTGGAGACGTACTCGGTGCGCACTAGTATGTTTCGTTTTGATAAATACACGGAGAAGGCCTTTATGTGAACGCATCAAGCAGATCGCCTTAGAACAGACTGATGTTATGTTGTTAAAAGGGAAAGCAAACTCAACTTCTGCCAGTTTTCATTGTTTTCCACGTGAAATATTTAAGATATACAGTATGCCCTAATTAATTTGCCTCAAGACCACCTAAACAGATAACGTGCTTTTTGAAATGACATTATTGACGTCAGTGAATCCAAGTGGCACTAACTTTAACATTACAGTAAATCGGGCAAGTTGGTGCTATTGAGGACCACTGACGTCACTACAGATATTTCAATTAGGTCGTTCTCCGTTAAAGTGACATTGAGACCAATTAAATACGGTCATATATCTTTAACATCACACGTGGAAAAACAGTTGTTTAGTAGCAACCGAACTAGGTGCTGTTCAATGTCTGCCATACTCGGAAACTTGACAGTACCACTCTAAATGTAGATAACGAAAAGACCCAAACGTAAAGGCCGTAACTTACAAGAGCCAGAAATTGAGTTCTAACCGGAAACGAAAGTAAGGAATTAACAGAATTCTAGCTGACTGACCTTTGCTAACGCAGAATTGTACTAGTACAGTATCCGGACATTGTACCCGAATCGAAAGTTGGCATCAACCGGAACTTGTATACCGGGTCATTGCCACGGTAGATGTGGCCTTCGACTGGTTATTTCTGGAAGCAGTTTTTACGAAACCGGAAGTTCTGAACTTGCCGGAATCTTACAGTCCAGGATTTTGCAACTCAGATGTTGTCTTAGCCCGGTAACTGTGGTGTATTCGGAAGTGAGATGACATAAGTTCAGAACCGTAGCTGTGTTATCCTGAAAAAAAAGTTAAGTAGTAGCCGCAATTGTTGATTGCGTATTAGATGGAAACAGAAGCTGAACCACAACCGGAAACTAATTTTCTAGTCATTGATTCGCCTTAGATGGTGTACAATAGGCCATGTATTTAGATTCAGGAAATGACAACGGAAGAACAAGCCGAATCCTGACTTCCCGTTGACTTTCGTTTGTCCTTGAAATCACAAAAAATTCTGGTTACGCAAAATCTGAATTGGAATTTAATTGACTCGCCACCGGCACTAAATTGGTGGCATATAGTTGACTCGATGCCTGTGAGAGGATAGACACCGCTGGCGACTAGGGGAACCCTGAAGCCTACATCCATGCCGATACACCCGTTATAAATGTGTCAAAAAGGGGCTCCATAAGACCAGGCCTTTTGAAACCAGGCATAAACTGTACTCTGACCGGGTTGGTAAAACGTTCGCTACTCCATTGACAACTCCCTGTTCTGTTTACTGTCTATAAAGATTACTCTATAGGCGAACCAAAGCGACCACGAGAAATGCAAAATGACCAAGCCCCTGGCCTATGGGATAAACCAAATACCACAAAATTCGCCCAAAACGTGTGCGAATGGATACTCCTATCGCTTAACGGAAACACTTCCCCCTCGAAGATGATCTTGGCACCCACTCCCCCAAAAACCTAAAGCGTTAAATACAATTTGGATTAATATACACACTAAGCTAATAGAATAAAAACGTCTATAGTGGAGACTGAAGTCGATTACACATACGTGCTCAGGTTGTGGGAGAGTATGGAGTATAGGAATTAAATTGTTTTAAACGGGTTTTTTTTTTCAGAAGTAGCAATCAATGAGTATGATAATGCATTTTGTGAGCGGAAGGAATTTTTAAGAAACTTGCCATTTGGGAGTCTTTCTCAACCAAAGCGAAACATTCCAGATATTTTGTACAACCCTCAATTTTATATGAAGAGGGACTTTGTTCAAAGCATGGACAGTATTTAATTATCTATATAAGTGACCACAAAGTGTTTAATTACTAGTCCAGACAATCAACATTCATTACATTTGTAAGTATGTTAGTGTGACTCACCCAGAAGACAAGGAGATGTATTCTCTTCTTCCCATTGGCTGATGCTATCCTGCAGATTAACAGATGTTCTACAAATTCTATCTCTGTAATATAAATGATTAAAAAAGTCTACTATAGTATTTAAAGGCAATGCATAGAAAATGTTGACGATTTGCTCACGTGTGTTGTCATGTTGTTTATAACTTACATTACGGATATACATGCAATATGTGATAATAATCAATAATTTCTAATAAACTGTGATGCTGGTTCCATGATGTTACTCTGTGATTTAAAAGTTCATCTTTGGTATTTTCAACAATTTTCCGATGACTTACCCTAGACTTATTTCTTTACTGACCAATGTCCGTGTTTTTCTGGTACACCTTCGTTTCGAACATGTCGATTCACATCGGGTTTCTTGTATCATACTAAAATGCCGCACAAAGTGTTCCCACTCGCTCCCATACACGTTCCAGTTATCTGTGTCAGGCAACGGGCAATATTTATGAAGCCATAATGCCCTACCTTGCGACCAATTATTTGATAAAAACAACCTTACAAACGTCCAACTCCTCACTATGCTTGTGAAACCAATCCCTAATATGCTTCAGTTTCAAAAAGGTGGTGTATTAAAACAAGCATATTGTCAACCTGGCAGGTCTGCGTGAAAAGCTTCTCCAACGGAAAAGCGTTTAGCGAGAAATCGCTTCCAACAGTCACGAGAACAATATAATGGTATTCATAATTCACTGTGTACTATTCTTTTTATTATTTTTATCGATAAATTCGTAAATCAACATGCGTTGACACATTTCCTTTCCATTGATCATTTCAAATCAGACTATTGCAGACTATATCGTACGATATCTTAGTTGATATGACGTCTAGCAATAACGGTAATCGATATTATTGGTCTTACGATCTTTCTTGAAAGTGGCCCCTGAATAGCATAACGTTGTTTGTAGCTTGACGTCAAATAGAATGAATTTTTTTTAAAACGTTACGTCAAACGATTACACATCTATCTTGCGTCATGAAATTGCATGCATCCATATACCAGGTCGCAATAAAAACTTACGCGTATGACGTAACATAATTCGGAGAGAAAATGTTGTCTCACTGCCGAAAAATATGATTTTACTCATTGAAGCAAATCCTTGCATACATAATTGAAATATTAAATGTTGTTGTGTAATTAAATTGTAGTAAAAGAGTCAGCAGAATAACGTATAAGGCATACAAAAAACACAGGTAAATGACAGTTATAACAATATATATACAAAAAGCCTGGTATTGGGTAGAATGGCAATTAGCCTCGTCCGGCGGGTGAAATCACTTGAATTTTTTTAGTTTCTCCTTTCTGAAATGCCAATCACTTTTTTTGCTCCCGGATAAAAAAAACACGTATTTTGTTTTAAATCTACAACGCTTGTGGGAAGGTCATCCCAGAATGTTTCTTCACAATGTTGTGACAACGTATCTGAAATAATCAATTCGGTTGTTTTGTCGTTATTGTTTATTCGAATAACCAATCCCGTTTTTTTGTCGTTATTGATTATACGAATAACCAATCCCGTTTTTTTTGTCGTTATTGGTTATTCGAATAACCAATCCCGTTTTTTTTGTCGTTATTGGTTATTCGAATAATTTTTTTTGTCGTTATTGGTTATTCGAATAACGAATCCCGTTTTTTTGTCGTTATTGGTTATTCGAATAACCAATCCAGTTCTTTTTTCGTTATTGGTTATTCGAATAACCAATAACGAAAAAACAATCCGGTTCTAACTTCCGACCGCCAACAGTGAAACATTACACGGTATAAGACGTATAGCACTTTGTCAATTGACTATCTATTTTAGTATGTTTCAATATGAACACTAGTGAACACTTTTGTAAAACTTAATTTAATTTCAGCTGTTATAGAATTTCAATTATATATTTAACTATTACAATTCAGAGACAATTATCGGCATCTGATTGGCTAAGAGCCGTTTGATATTCTACGGTATACCATGTGTACTGAAACCTCAGAAAAATATGGATTGAGCAGTCATGGTAACGTTATATATTTCTCCATGTCCCTACGGAGTCAAGTCCACACGCGCTGACTCCATCCACACAACGGCTGTTCGTCTCCTGATGTATTTTCGTATCATGCCTAGCCAGCAGGGCGAGTGGAAATACTAGCTTTCGAGACAATTTAAAAACAACTTTTCTATTTATTCTTGGTATAACGTATAATATTTGACGCGGTAAAAGTAGTTATTCTATCCGAATAAGCTTTGTGTATATGTTCGGAAACGCAATTATGAAAGGTCCGAGTATAGAAAAGTTCCCCCCTGGAAAAGTTACCCATGAACATATTTCCCCCTGTAACCCCCCTGTAATTTTAGGTGATCGTATCTCTTCAACATTTTCAATTGACTCATACTTGAATTAAGCGGATCATATATGGCTTCTCACTGCTGTTTCACTCATGCATTTAACACACTTTATGTATATATAGGTCTCGAGTCAACTTAAAGTTGACATTAAGAGGGGTCATTGCATGTCGTATATGTTGTAGGCCTACTTTAAAAACTATTCAGTGTACATCCGATAAAATCACTCAAACAAATACTAAGTCACTTTCTGCACTGATGCACAATTCGTCAAACTTTCAGCACACCACCTTTAAACTAAAGCAATAAATGTTTGAGTTTTTACCTAAAATCAGTCAGAAAAAATGAATTTTTACCACTGTTTTTGGGATACGGCCAAGCAGCAGTCAATTATCTGTGTCATGAATTGTAATAAACACACTTGAATTTGGGATTATGGCTTGGTCACGCCCCTTCAGGGTAACTGGTATAAGTCGTTAATAAGCAAGGGGAGTACCAAATGGTTTGATTGATTGATTGATTGGGGTTTAACGCCGTACTCAGGGGTATTTCACCTATATGACGGCGTGCCAGCCCCATGGGTGGAGGAAACCACCATTCACGTCACTGGCAACATAAAAGACGAGACAGAAAAAGTAGAAAAAAAGAAGCAAAAATGACACCACAAAAAATCTACTTCCTGATGCCCCTTAACTACGAGAGCACCAGGGCATCAGGAAGCTCCCGCCCAACCACCCGCTGTATGTATTAAAAAACTGACATAAAAACTCACCTTTTAAAATTGATATTGTGAGACTAAAAGTGCACTTTATAGGGTGATGTTGAACGAAAGTACATGCTAGAAATATTTCCTTATGTTTGCGTGATTTTATTGAAACTAAGGATATGGTGCGTAAATTCATTTGAAAAAAGACTTTTAGGTCCACCCATTGTTTCACAGCATAAAAATCACATCCATGACAGGGACCTGGAGATATCCTTATTTTATAATGTGAAAGCATCATTTTTAAAATAGTACTCTACAACAATTAAAATTGAAATTTAACAAGACCTTTGAGGCCAATGCATATTTTTATGATTCAAGTTCGAAATTATGTTTGTTCAAAATTTTCTGAAGTAGAATATGTTCTAACATTGGTAACATTGTCACCAAGAAGATGGTATCCCTAAATAACGAGAATACGTACTCGCCGAGTCGTGAGAAATATGGTGTGCTCAGGGTTATTTCACCTATATGACATCGTGTCATTCAAATGGGTGGAGGAAACCATCCTTTATAACATCAAAGAGGGACAGAACAAAAACAGGGCATTGGGCACAACACATGAGCTTCCTGGTTTTGCTCTGCTCTGACATGTCTGAGGTGACCTTGTTTTACTTCAAGTTATCTTGGTTGGATATCCCTAAAAGACTCTCTTAATCATATGAATATGACCTGTAGGCTTTTGACAAATTAAGACATACACATGCTTTCTTGTTATCTAATTTTCCTGTTTTGTTTTGTAGACGCCAAGTCTTTTCAAACCACCAATGTACCCAGTCAGCTAAAGAGATGCACCTTTGTCCTCACTGTGGATATCAATGTAAAGGCCGTTCAAACATGCGGTTACATATCAAAACTCACTTTTCTGATAAAAAGAAGTATATTTGTGAGGATTGTGGATCTGTTTTCTTTGTAAAGTCAACATTCAGAAAACACCAGAATACAAAGTGTGACAGTGATGACACACCATTCAAATGTCAAAAATGTGAGAAGATGTTTACAACTGCCAAAAAACTTAAAGTGCATCAAACCGTACACCAGTCAGAAAGACCGTATGTGTGTAATTTGTGTAAGGCTACTTTTAAATCTCGTGCACATCTAACTATCCATAGGAGGAGAGTTCATCCCACCGTCAATACTAAAACACAAGGTTTGCCAGCTATTGAAATGTTACCGGAGGAACCAGCGGCTCAGTCTACGTTAACTTCACTTGAAGAAATCACAGGAATAGTAGCAGATGTGGACACTCCTGTGAATGAGCAGTACATTGTGAACATTCCATCTGAAATTAAAATGAGCGATGTAACGTCCATCTTTTGATATTTAAACGATAGGCAACATCTGAAATGTTAGATGTACATCAGTTATGTATACTGTGGTTTAGTGATCAATAATCATCCAGCCCTTGGTATAAGAAATCGGGAAGTAAAATTTGTTTTTTTGTGCTAGCTTTTTTGGCTTTGTCCTGTCTGGTCTTAAACGTTGCTAGTGAGGTTGCCAAGGGCTGTTTCCTCCATCCATTGGTCTGGCACGCCATCATATACATGTGTATATAATACCCCAATCAATCAAAGGTAGCTTGGGTATCATATAACTTGAGCAAGTTGTTAAACGTCTCTACATCAGAAAAGGCCCTTTGGTGATATTGACCGTCGTTTATACTTGGGTGGCTAAAGAGCACCGATGTTGTAATTGTTACCTTTTGGGATATGTATGAATTATTTACAATGTTAATTATGCCCATCATTATGCCACACAATAAAGATAATCGAAACATATGTGACACGAAATGGCAACAATAACAAAATCAGTGCTCTTTTGCCACCCGAATGAGGTACTGTGCAAGCTCCAGTGTGATTTTAAGACTCGGTGATTATGGCAATGTTACAATCAGATCTATATTAGCTCTTCTGTATTGTATTACCATAAAGCAAACGATGAACGATTCCTGGCATAGTGTTAGCCAGAAATCCACATGAGGGTGTCTCAAATCACCATTTTTCTACAGAAACTGTGTCTCATGTTAAATTTGACTAAAACAGGGTGTCTCACATGGTTATTTGGGTGTCTTAAAAACACTGAGACACCCCTCTGGCTTATACTATGATTGCTGGTGTCTCATCTTAGTTCTTTATAGCTTTCAATACAAATAATCATATTAACCATATCTTAATTTTTTTATTATTTAGTACAAAATTTTTTTTAGCTCCTGGCCTGTCCTGGAGTAAAATATTTAATATCAATTGTGGACAGGACAACTCTCATCTGCATCTGTCTAGTATCGTTCACATCAGATTACATTTAAAGGGCAGGTCCAGCAGGTTTCAACCTTAACTTAATATTTTTAACGTTTATTTTGTAAGACATTAATTATTTAAAGTATATGACATTAGGAACAGATAAAGCATAAACGTTGATTTAAAAAGTGGCTGTGACATACAAAATTGCTCCCTTCTATCCTCTCGCTTTATCTTTGTTATGTTGTTGTTGTTTCACTGTAGATGTAGACGTATTAAGCTGCATCCACAGGGAGATGGGCGCTGTCAGATGAGATGCATTACATTCTCTTTGATTTTTTATGTTGCTTCCGTCTTTTAAATTAACAGTTATGCTTTATTGGTCCCAAATGTCACACCTTGAAATGTCTTTCAAAATAATAAGTTAAGGTTGAAAAACGCTGGCCTTGTCCTTTAATCCTCTGCTTTAATACAAACCTTCCTTACATTTGTTTGGTTGATTGGGGTTTAAGGTCGTACTTAGGGGTCATTGCGCAACAATTTTATATGTGATGTCACAAGTTCTTAAAAAAAAAAAAAAATGGAGAGTTATTTAGACAAGGTTTTAATCTGATTGTAGCAGTTACAGAAAACTAAGATTAAATTTCACCTCAAAGTGACCTTGAAGCAAGTCCTTCGTCTTGCATGCGACATAATGCAAGACTGAAACACATAATGCAAGTCTAATCATTAAGAACATTCATGCCAAAATATTTTTAAAATCTTTATTATATTTTAGAATGCACAATCTCTCTTGGCAGTTAACAAGATATCAAAGTGTGATGTTTGCCTTGAAGTCACATCGTCTTATCAAGGTGAATAGTTGTTTGCAAAAGCCCACACAAGGTGTTTTTGGACAGTTGACATCTTAGTGTGTGACCTCAATGCCAAACAACTTTTGTTGACACAAATTCACCCACCACAGAGATTTTGGATATTATTTTATTTGAAGACCACAAGGAGAAAACGGGCAATGTCACTTTTTATCGATTTCAGGGTTATTACACCAGCCAATAATTGGCAACATAAGGTTTCCTCTCATAATATTACTTTACCTAAAAACCAAGGCTGATATATATTTTGTATGGTATAAAGTTAATCACTTTCTTAAAAACTTGTTT
>JAVFBY010126337.1:0-11763 GCA_034781015.1 Tonicella lineata
AATCAGATTTAAAAATGTGTTTAATAAATGAATCAAATTAATTAAAATGTTCAATTTATTAAACACATTTTATTTATTTGGCTCTCACCCACAACACATCCGTTTTTATAGAATTCTGTATTAAATATTATTGATTACAAATTTTAGATATCAAATTCTTTTTTTTTTTAAAACAAAATATATCATTTGATTTGTTGAATTCTGGGTGTTGTTAGAGATACAATCAGGGAGCAGATTGCTTTTCAAGTTTATTCAAGATGGCATCAAAGACTGAAAGTTTTCATCAGTTTAATAAAACAAACGATGCAGTCAGGATATCGGCCTATGGCTTATGTTCAGGATGTTTTGCTTTCCAACTTTGTCAGGTGTACTCAACAAATACTTGAATTGAAGTTTATCTTAAAATTTAAACATTGCTTCTGTATCAAAGAAACGTGTCGTTTAAGCCAATGTTCTTGTTTTACACGAGCTAAGAGCACATATGTCATTGTTTATATTTACAAGTGTGATAATGTATATATTTTTATAAATGCAGAGAAAGAAAATGTGACATGCCTCCAACAGGGATTGAACCTGAGACATGGATCACTGGCAACATAAAAGACGAGACAGGACAATGACAGGAGAAAAAAAACTCACAAACAATTTTGCTTCCCGATGTCCAATTAGCTCAAACAGAACTAGGGCATCAGGAAGCTAACACCCACCCACTGGAATTATATCAGTTTATTCTTGACTTATTATAACTTAAAGGCCCACTAACCGCTTAATTCTCTAAAACTATTTATAAAAGGAAAACCGGTGAGTTTCTGTATTTTTCCCAGATAGAAAAAGTTATGAACTTACCATTTTTGCCATAAACTGTAAGTTTTGATTTCCTATTTTTCTTTAAAATCAAAGTAAAAGTTTGTATTTACATGGGCACCCATCAAAATAAAGACAGGGTTGACAAAAGTCCGACCTTTAAATGCTTCAAATTTTTTTCTTAGCTAAATTGTCTCTTGGAAAGGAAATAAAGTGTAAATTTCCACCTTCTCGGGGAAGCAAATATCACTTATACATCAACCCCATAGACACCATTTCGTTATCTTAAGAAATTGTTTTGAAAGAGCTCATGGAACCAGAAATTTGTTAGAAGCTAGCTTGTGTTGTTGTTGCAGTCTATGGTGACTGGGCAAGCTGACGCTGTTAGATTCAAATGTCTTTGTCTGCCTAGGGCACTTTGCGATTAATTACAGCGCAGGAAGCATTGCATTATATATTTTAGGTAATGAAATGTCATTTTAGTGATAAACTGTGTGCTTATATACTGTAGATGCCTTTACTTTCGCGGGTGTAAACTTTCGCCGATTTACTTATAATTCATTTTGCGGGGTTGTTATTTTCACAGATTTAGATATTCAAGAATAATAATGAAATAACAACATCTGGAAAATGATCTGTTATTTAACCAAATTACTAGTAAACATGGCAATTGACAAATTAAGACAAAATAACATCTTGCCGGTAGGTGTTCCATCAACACACAAGCGTTGGTAACCCATAGAGTGAGCAGTATTCATAGCATACGTGAATAATTAAAGTCAGCATGGTTTGACTATCTTCATGGCAATTTAAGAGAATTGTGAAGCCATTAAACACTGGTCTTGAATTACGCCATTTACTGGTAAATACTTGTGTGTCAGTATAAGCTAACTTACTGCCTACGGGGTAAAAAAAAACAGCCAAACTTTAACCAGCATGAGCTGGTTAAATTCCATTGTATTGGTGACTCTATTCCGCGAAAACGGCGAGATAAAAAACTTGAGTAAGCATATTAAATACACTAACCTTTGATCTAAATCACATCATACAGATACCACAACAGATAATTAAATTTCTGTTTTTTTTTCAATGATAGTGCTAAACCAATACATAATACAGGTAATAAACTGTGCTGTTATGACAAACCACCAATTGCCGCTTTGCCGTTATATTAGTATTATTACGACTTTTATTAATGGGCTTTTTTCGCTTGTCGAAACTTTTGCGGATAAATGATTTCCGTGAAAACCGCAAAAGTTAATGCCCCACGAATAAAAAGACATCTACAGTATTTAGAATTTAATGTATAACCTAATAAGTAAATATGAAACTTGTTACGCTGTTTTTAAAACACAAGTTGTAAAGTATACAAGTCTAAATATGAAACAAAACCTAGTCACAGAACTCATCAATTATCCATTTTCTTGGCAAATTTCATTATTAAGTTTATGCGTAAGTACATAGATTATTCATCATTTGTTTACTTAATCCACATTGCCATGAGAATCTGATTTACCTATAGAAATATAATAGTGCTAAGAGTGCAGATGTCTTTCCAGTCACTCACCTAATGACTTTTCAATTCCATCCGGTAGGTATGGATCATAGAATATAACATTGAAGCCAAATACTTTGGCTCTTAGCGCAACCGCAGTGCCTACTCGCCCTGTAACACAGAAAAAAATAACTTTTAGCAATTGTCTCCTCTCTGTGTTTTGATTAACCACAAAGTCAACAATACAAATGCATATAATTAATTAGAAATATTAATAAAATTTACAAATTCACGTTGATTTGTAAGTCTGTAAACTAAGACTTACCTTTCTACGAAAAGCTCCTTTATCCCCCCCTTTAAGTGCTCAAATACTTCCCCCTCCTCATAAGATGTTACCCATTGTAGTGTACCGGAAGCCAGTGTTACGCCATAAATCCTCATCCCATTCGTACTGCTAAAACAAAGTTTTTGAAACTGGTTGGTTCGAAGCAGGGAAGGTTGGGATGGTCTGTTTTTGATAGAAAGGCAAGTCTTAGTTTAAAGACATACAAATTAACGTAAAGTTGTCAAGTCTTTTACACTTTAAGATGGTTACCTTTCTACAAAAAGCGCCTAGTAATCTATCCTAAGTAATCTATCTGACATAAGTCAGACACCTGCCCCAGAGGTCTCGGTAGGATCAATGTTAAGCTCCAGGCACCAGTCCACGAAACACCTCCACCTGCATTCGTATAACCTTGACGTGGATTGTCTGATAAACTGCACCATTCTGCTCGCAGCCTCTCCTGAAAAGCCTGCCTTAGTGAGCGATTCTGCCAGCACCTGCACACGTGTAGATGTAGACTGTGGGCCCCAGTTTGGAACTTCTCTTGGATGATCTACAAATAGTTCCAACAATAACGAGAACCACGATCTTGCTGGCCACCATGGGAGGAGGAGATATATTATGCAGCCTTGATCTGCTATCTTTCGTAACACCCGGTGGAATAATGCAGGGGGCGGGTATGCATATGTGATTAATCCCGTCCAATCCTGCAAAAGCCAGGGTCTATTGCTAGAGCGCCTAGATCTTGCCCTGATGCCAAAAAGGTCGTTGCAAAGAGGTCGACCAGTGGTGTCTCCCACAACTGGCAAATCAGACAGATTATCTCCTGGTGAACCTGCCATTCTGAGGACAGGACCTGGCCCCGTCTTGAGAGACTACCGGCCAGAACTTGGAGATGACCTGAGAGAAGGAGTCCTCCAGGCTCTGCCAAAAGTGAACGACGACCCTTATGACTGCCTCGAACTCTAGCACATTGATGTGCGTTTCCCGAAACTCGGAGGGCCATAGCCCAGGCGCTGAGTGGACACAAAAGTTCGGGGGGAACTAAAGCCTTTACTAGGCGAGTATTGTACTCCACTCCCAGAGGATCTCAGACTTTACCAGATTGGGGATGTAGCCCAGAGACACCAATATCAAGCACACAAAGTCTGTGTCTAGAGCTACCTGCTGACGAGACGAATTCCTTATGAGCGAATCGTCCAGGTATTAATGGTAATGAATTCCTCTCTGGTGTGAGCAGGCTGCCACCGGCGCTAACACCCTGTTGAACACCAATGGGGAAGCCGACATGCCAAACGGCAGTACCAGGAATTTTTACCGCTTCCCGCTCACCTGGAACCTTAGGTAATTCCTGTGAGTAGGGACCTGGTGAATGGGATATGGAGGTATGCACCCTTCAAGTCATGCTATGTTAACCAATCCCCTCTGTTAGACCAGCCCGGATGGATTTGAATGTCTCCATTTGAAAATATGGCGGGAACTCCTTGTTCGATCTATTGAGGTTGATCATTCTTTTCTCTGAAGTTCCTTTCTTTACCACAAGGAAAATTGGAGAAAAGAAGTTAGGGGATCTGTCTGTCACCGCCAGCTGGCTTATAGCACGCTTCTCCAACAACTAGCTCACATCGTGAATCAGGTCCCGTTGGTTGACAGACGACGAGAGGAACGTGAATCTAGTCTAATCTGTACCCGTGTTGTAAGGTAGCTAGTACCCACGGGTTGGCTCTGATGGTGACAGTCCTCCAAAACGCTGACAATCTCCTTCCAAACCGGAAGATCTGGTTTTGGCTAGACCGGAAAGGGAGGCCAATCCTGATCCGGCTGCCATGTAGAAGGCACCTCCATCTGGCAATCCCCGTCATTTCCTCAATGAGCTCCTCTTACCGTCCTTCTCTTGCTACACGAAGGTGCAATGTGTGCTAAGGTATCTGGCTGTCTAGACACCTTAGGCAAAGGAGCGTCTTGGGAAGATTGAAGACTACGTCTTTGGAACACCGGATGCGCAACCACATGCTATCTACGAGCTCTATCAAAGCAGTCCAGCTGTGATGAGGCTGCACTATCAAAGAGATCATCTGAAGCCACTCGTCTCTGATGCACCAGCATGTAGGCATGGTACGCTGAGGACGACATGATATCAGAGTTAGTCCTAGTGGCAGCCGCGAGGAAGTCCCTCGCCCTCAAGAGCTCAGTTTTGAACTCGCTGCCGCTGTCTCCTGGATTGTTCACTGCCCACTCATCCAGGAAACCCCTGATAGCCAACAGGGACCAGTCGAGATGTGAGAACATCCACACTGACGTACATTAATGATCTTCTCCGTCGCTGCGTGATTGCCCTTGCACATATCCCGAAACACTACGTCAACCATAATAACCGTCCATAATTACCGACAGACGGAGCACAACTAAAATATGGACGTAACTGAAGCGGGCTGTTTCACACATTGAAGCGTGCAACTCTATGGCCATGCTGAGAAGAGAGGATGGGAACATCATCGCCAGCTTAATGGAGAGCCTGATGTGTCTTCAAAGATAGTTTGCCTTCTGTAGACTTTGGACCGGGTCTAACCAACAGCCCTGTTGGAGAACATCTGACATCATAGCCCTTCTTGATCCAATCGCAGTTGGAAATACCCTTTTTTCACCCCTATCTAAAACAGAAACAAGAGATCTATTGAAGCCAAACGATCTGTCTATTGATGTGAGCAAACCGGTCGACCGACGCATGAGATAGTGGGCTTGGCACTGGCAGATTGAAGCCACCCCAATCCGTCAGCCCCAACATTACATTTGTTGACATGGTGTTACAACAACAACACTTCATTGACAACCACACAAGTGTCCCCAAAACTTACTAACAAATGGCTCCATTATACTTCACTACCAAACCACTGTAACAGAAGGTAAAGATCCAAGGTTAAAATTCACAAAATCTTGGTAAACAATCTACACATCTCTAGCAAGTACTGAGAATGGAATGAGGATTTATGATGGGAAGGATGTATTCCGATACACTGCAGGGGGTCCCCAGAGGCCAACGGGAGGTAACCGATGGGTAAAATCTTATGCGGAGGGGGAAATATTTGATCCCTTTAAGGGGAAATAAAGGTGCTTTTCGTAGAAAGGTAACTGTCTTAGTGTGTAAAAGACAAAAAAGTTTCAAGTCTTCAGGAAAGCCATACAGTGATTTAAATGTATGATGATTCATAGAAAAAGTAACAGTACTGAATTTTCAACAGGTATGTTGTGTAAAATTTTAGTTTATCACAACATGAAGACTTTCTACCAAAAATATCTCAAAACACACGGTCTTCAGTCAAATAGCCAATGATAAATCTGAAAGGTTACATTTATTTGATTGATTTGGGTTTCATGACTTTCTGAATGCTATTTCACTTCTGACAGATTGCCAGCGCTAACACTTCTGGCAGTCACTGACAACATGGGCCTCCTGATGCCCTTAGCTTTGTGAGTCCATTGAAATCAGGAAGTTTTTTTTTTTCACTTTAATTCTCAAGGAAATATGTACATCTGTATCACATATGGATAAGCTGTGATGTCATAGGTCATTGAAGCCTAACATAATATTAACATAATTAGTGTTAGATGCAACAACTTCCCATTACAACAGTCATTGGATATTATTATGTAGGTGTAGCTTCTGAAGGATAGATATTAGAGATAAAATTTTACCCAATCCCACGATGCCGAGTGTGTCTCCTCTTATCCTGGCTGAACCTTGAGCTGCGTCTCGTAAGTTTTCTGGTCCACTGATTTTCTTTCCTTCCCTGACCATGTTGGCCAGCCAGTATGTTCTCCTGTAGAGATTCAATATGAGACACAAGGTGGAGTCCGCCACCTCTTCTACTCCGTAACCCGGCACATTGCATACTGCGATACCTACAACACAAACCATTTGATGGAATTTGTTCAGAAGTGTATTTACTAAAAGTATAAGGGTTTCAGCTAGGCCCTATTTGGGGCCCAAGATTTTACAAAAAGTCAATTTTCTGTTTTTCTTCTGTTAAAATAGTTATAAGTTATCAAACCTTTTTCAAAAAAATCCTAGCTGAAACCCAGAGTATAAAATCTCATTTAGGAATGGTCACGGCTATGTGGGCCAACAAATATACAGACGTTTACCTAATTCTCCTGCTGCTTTCACATCCACATTGTCATAGCCACTCCCGATTCGGACGATCACCCGTAAACTTTTAAATTTGTCCAGATCTTCTTTGGTGAGTGTAATGGTGTGCCACATGAGTGCTCCTACTGCTTCATTTAATACCTACAACAGCAGAAGAGGTCGATTAAAATCATATCTATATTAGCTCCCCAGTATTGTATTGTCGCATTGTAGATCTGGGGACAGCGCATAGCTATAAAATTGTCCAATGCAAAGATAGATAGGATGAGGCTGTGATAAACACAGATGCTTGATCGCTATAGCAGTCCTAGGGGAATCCCTGACCCAAGGTACCTTGAATAGATAAACAGGCCTCTGATTGGTTAACCAATCAACACCATTTGGTATGCCATGTCCTAAAATCTACATCGCAACAATACAATACCGCTGAGCTAATATAGATAAGATTTTAATCAGTTTGACCAAGACTTGATCTACAAATGGCTACTATGAATTCACCACAGTTACTTCTGATACAATTCATCACTGTTAACTGATACAATGTATCACAGTCATGTCTGATAGAACAACTCGGCAAAGCACCCACCACACAGAATTTGAAAAGCAAATAAAAGTACTGTAGTACATGATTTTAACAAACAATAATACATGTACCTGAACTTCCATTCGAAGGCGACGGCCATGTAAAAAACAGCATTTATATCAGCAAAATAAATGATTTTTCTTTATGAATTGATAATATGGGTTATTCTGACTTTCGGAATACATGTAACATCCTCTAGTTTGATAGAGCTGTAAATATGTATTACCTTTTCGTGAATTTCTGAAGTTGACTGGGCATCACAAAAAGCCACTGTGGCGACATCTTTGAGTATGGGCATTTCAATAGAACAGTCTCTGCCATCGAGGAGGGCAATAAGGGGACGAGGGTGCATAGGGCCATTGGGGATCGGTCCACGAATAGACACTGGGGAAAAACAAAGACATTTAAAGCATTATAACACTTAATAACACAAAATTCAAGGATGTCTTGAACATAAAAACCTGATAAATATAATTTTTTTTATTTTTTATACTAGGCTTTAGAGTCACTCAAGGAATGCAACACAGTGTTAAATTTACTTGACAACATCTAAAACCCAGTCCAAAAATCACCATTGGAATGAATTTGGTTTAATAACATGTACCAGCAATGTAAGCTTCAATGTAAGCATGCTTCTGTTGATAATATTTCTTGAAAGTTTAAACAGTTATTTTCATTGTCAATTAATAGAACATGAACAAATAACATAAAATAACAGATCAATAAAAACCTAATGCTCTAAAACCTGTAGTCACGGCTTGAAAATATGTAAATTTCCTGGCAGTTTGACGACTAAACATTAAAAATCCTGCCATATTGCACAATACAAAAATTGTGTTTCTGTACACATTATTTGGAATTTTCGTCTTTACGACCTCTGTTTAAATTATGTTTTTGATATTCTTCATAAATATAAGGTAATCTGACACATAACATACCAGTTATAACAGTAGGCCTACAAACTAGTGTCTAAAAACGCAAGTGGTTGCGCATCTGAACGTCCTGTTTTCTCTAAGCAGAGTTTGGACTGTCTAGATTCACTGCCGCCGACCCAGCGCTAGTCACTTAACCACCCGAGAGCCTTGAAACGGCTATACTGGTTATTAAAAAAAACCTTTCCATTTGTATTCACCATTCGATTTTCCTCTACTAAAAATACTTGGTTGCAATAAAACGGTTTCATTTTCACTGACCTGGTATACAATATCATTGCAATTGCATGTTTGCTTTTTGGGCCGACTATTCAATTCTGCATTTTGTCCGTTTATGAAATCTACTGAGGCTATAGAATTTCTGGCCAATACAAAAATGGGGTCAATGCCTGGGCTTCAAGATATTGTAAATCAATGCCGCTTGAACTGTTTCTAAATAGCTGTTGCGGTAAACTGTATCTGCTCTAGTTCATGGGTATTTCACCTGTACACATACATATCATATGACAGCATGGTAGCCAAATGGGTGGAGAAAAGTAAACCAACGTTGAGATCAACATAAATATTGAAGACATGACAAGACCTCAGGCAAGTCAGAAGAAATCAACTTCCTGATAACCCCTTATCACCAGGAAGCTCCAGTCCAAGCATGGCTAAAAATAAAATTAGTTTATATTTTCTATTCCATTATAGGGGAGATAATCATAAAATATTGGCTGCTCTTACTTGTTGGATTCTCAATCCGAGGTCTCTTGTTGGGATGAGCTTGTTTCTGATATTCCATGTGCTGATCACAGCATGAGGAGACAGGTTAGGCTCTGCCAAAGGGGGAGAACCCACTGGACACTACTTCCAGCTACTTAATCAAAATATCCTACAACAAAAAAACAAAAACACTATAAAGTACATTACTTTTTAACATTTTACTATTTACTTTTCAATGGGGAGAACGCTCGTAAATGTTGGCCAAAAATCCAGTCGGTTTGATGGATTTAGGCAAAGGAATTCCAAAGCAACGCATTTGAATAACGTCGCAGAGAGAAAAAGGTCTGTGACATTATAAAAATGCATCACTCTGGAATACATGTACACGTACATTGAATTACTGTATGATGTATCTTACAGTCAAACGGCAGGCTTTCCAACATTTAGTAAAACCCTCATCACGGCAACATGATAAGTTGATAACTTTTGCTGCAAGCATACATGTACATGTATTATGTATACATGTTACATGATGACAAGGTAAATTCCTTAATACAGTTAACTAATGTTAAATTGCTGCTTCAAAAAGAAGAGGTGTGATACCCCCCAACCTCCCCTGGAATGACAGGGGGCACAAAGTTATAGGATTAAAAAATACTGCACATGACCATTACCATTAGGCTTTTAACAAACTACAATTACACTTACTACTACCACCAACTATTCTATGATTTATCTTATACATGTATATAAGCCGTGTAGGGTCATCTCAATAGGGAGTCTGAAATTGTGTATATGAATACATGTCGTTTGAACCTCTCTGGACTTTCCACACAGAATGGCACTCAATTCAGTTTCTTCACATCTTGACTGAATATTTTGAGTTGAAGATTTTGCAATTTTTATTGATTAAAACCCAAACAAATTGTCACAGTCACAATAATCTTTATTAAATGTGTCCTGGTTGATATAAATTATTCAACCTTCCAGGGGTCGAAATAAGCACTAGTCCGATAGCCTGAGGCTAATGATTTTTCAGACGGGCTAGTTGTGGCTGAATGCTGACCTTCCTCTTCGTAAGTTGTAGCTAGTGACCAAGTTTGAAAAAAAAACATTTAAGCAAGATATTGAGAAGAAACTGTATAAACCACTGCCCGCATGAACACCCGCCCGACCAACTGACAAGGTGAATACATAATACAGCATGTTTGACAACAGCCGTGCAAAAAGGGCAGAACAAAAAATCGGTTTCATGTATGTGAAGGTGTGCCGTATAACGTAATACTATCCAAAATCGGTTGTCAACTTGCAGCTCAAGAAAAGAAGGAGTGGAATTTTCAATTTAATTTCCACTAGCTCTGAAACAAAAGAAAAATTTCACTTGTTTTACGGCTAGGGCTAAATCTGTTGTGGAATTGATACACATGTTTAATAGCTACAACAGTTCTGTTGTGAAAGCAGAACAATGTTCAATGTCTAGCCTATAATTTAGTCTAGACATTCTAGGTTACATTTTACTAATAGTTGTTTGTTTTGGGTAGCCTAACACCTACTAAGTCTCACCGATCATTTTATGTTTTACACGAGTAAATACATGTAGGCCTACATGAAAAATCCATTTTACGGAAAAAATATTCCTCGGAAATTTGTGTGAATGTGTATAGTTTGATATTCTATTCATAATGACATTTGATAGTAAAGACTTTAAAACTTTGAATTACTCTGTGTTGTCGTTTGACATTGTCATGTTCACCCTGGGCATTCTAACAGTAGTAATTCGTTGTGTGACGACCGCATAATTCGCTTCAATTTGATGCATATCACTACATAAAATGGAGCCGCTTTGTGACCAAGCCGGTTATATACCCGTAGAGGTTTTAATCAATGGATCCCAAAGTAGGGGCCTGAACAAGTTCCGGCATGGCGCGTTGAAAGAATGTTTACATGAAAATAAAGATGCTAAAGAAAAGACAACGCATAAACGCTACGTTAGGAAATGGATAAAAACTGTTTATGAATCAGAATTGTTGAGATGACTGCAGAAAAAATAATATACATGTATCTATGTTGGGGGAATTTCGGCCTGGTAGGGGAAATTTTTACACCTAAATTTCTGGGAAAAAATGTCCGTTTACCGGTCGGAAAAAAACTTTAAAGTTGAGTATACAGTTGTTGGGTATGATATCCTTCAAAATGAACAAAATGAACAATAAAAAATGGTGTTTCTAAAATTCATGGTACAGAGCCATTGAGTCGTCAATCAGGGATTTAAGGATACTCTAACCCTTAAAAAGAACTATTTTTACGTTTCGTCGTTTTACCTCTTAACTACTGTGAATTTTGCAACACATGTATATATATTCTGAATTGTCTTACTCTGTAGAACAATAATAAGCAAAAAAAATTCTAAGACAAAAAATATATACCCTAAAATGTAAATTTTTGCTACCTCTTTTTCAAATTGCTACTGCTTCTACGCCATTTTCGTAAACTGTTCAATCTTACATCAACTTACATGTATAGTACATCATATTAACCAAAAAACGATCATTCAGTTTTTTCTTAGTTTTCTTGCAATAATGCAATAAAGTTATACAAGAGCTCAACTAAGCATGATACGCCCGTTGGGGTAAAATGAAAATAAAAATAAGTTTGACAACATGTTAAGAATTTGGTTCATTTCTTAGAGAGATCGCTTGAGTGATGACAAGGGAAACACTTGTATGCGAGTACGTACAAACTTAATGTTTTAGACACCAGATGGCGTCACCT
>JAVFBY010126448.1:0-11763 GCA_034781015.1 Tonicella lineata
CCCCCCCCCCCCCCCCCCACACAATGGACAATAAAATACATCCTTATTTATATTTAAATTAAAACAATGAAAAATGATAGAATTGTAATACAGGAATTAAAAAAAATAGCCGTGTATACAATTCTAAACCCCTTAATAAATTGTGTACAGAAAAGTTGCAGATATTTAATACATATTATTCGTTTGAATTTTATACAGGCCTTATTAACAGATAGCCCTAATGCTAATAGTCTATGTATTCAACAGGATTATTTTTAAACAAAAATTACTAATTTGTAAATCAATAAAATGAGATCCCAGTAGACAAAAACAAGTGAAGATTTTAAAAAAATCTACAAATTACGAATAAATGGACGTTAGCAATATCGTATATAGACCGTCATTTATAATTAAGATGAATTAAGACTTGCAACCTTAATGTATCTTCAAATCTATGTACACTTCACTTCTGGTTCAAGCCAGTCATATTTTATAATACAAACAAAAATAAAGCTGGAGATGTAAACAAAAATAACTCAAATACTATTTCAAAAGTTTGGATAGAAATAGATTTTTTTTAATATAAATCCTTATGTTATTCACTTTACAAATGACATCCCAAAAAGCAACAATAGGCCATTTATTGCCATTTTTTTTAATTCCCATTCACATATATTTTTTTATATTAAGATACTTGCTGAAGAACATTTACTTAAAATGTCTAATTGTATTTATTAAAACAATGTTGAAGCAAATCAGCATGTGGTTCACAAAGAAATTAGCACAGTATTAGATATAGGAAGCCTTTAGTTGACATTGTTTAATTATACAATCAAAATGGACATAACATTTTAATACACCGAAGAAATGAAAGACCTGCTGGCCAAAAATTCACCCAGAAATGACTCTTTTTAGTCACTTTAAAGCCAAGTTTCGTTCAGGACAAATTATGGATATCATATTAATAAAATCATAGAAATTCACATTTTGGGGGAAGAAAAATCCTGAATTATTATCATTGTACAGTGCATCACAATTTGGAAAATATCTCTCAAAAAAACAATATTAAAAAGAGCAAAAAAATTAGCACGTTGATCAGGCAAGCTGTTCTTTTGTAGGTCTTCTCTCTACACAATGTTATTTTTATACAAAATCTGACAAAAGTAGTCTTAAATAAGAGCCAAATGTCCATAGCACAAGCAAAAATAGTTTAATTACAAACATACAATCTTGACCATATCATTATCCAGATAGCATCCTTTGTCTTCTAGACCAAAGTTTATGATAGGTGGCCCAAATTCACTGAGAAATTGGGCATCAAAAAGTCATTTAAAAAGATGTAAAAAATGGTCTCAAAATAGGTACTAGTATCCCCTGCCATATACAATTACCTTCTATATGTAATTGGCCAATAATAGTTAATTACTACCTGAGTAATTAAAATAATTAATTAACACTACCATAAAGGTAATAAAACTTTGGCTTCAAGGTGTAATTGTTTTTTTAACACTGTTACAAAACAGATGCAAGTTTGGGTAAGAAATAATACGGATTCCTCTATATAGACAACAATAGTGATACAGTCTTAGATCTGTAAAACCAACAAGAAAATACAACGTTAACAAAAACATAAAGAAAAAAACAAAGCATAAACAAGAATCGGGACTTTCTTTATCAATGTAACCAGAGGTCATCGTTATTAAAATTGAGAAAAAAAAAAGTGAAAGAAGTAGATCTTTTACACAATGTGTAAATTTACGAAACTGGGACTGTGTTTTTGTAATTAGAATTAAATTCACAATCACAACTTAATGGAGTGATTTAATTGAAGAAAGCTTTAGTTACCTATATCACCAGATGATCACATTTTCAAAACAAAACAAAAAATATGTGTCGTTCATTGCATCAAAATGTAGGTATAGTCTTATACCAGTATATACTAAAGGATAATGCTCTTCTTACATACAGACTGAATAGACCTGCATCAGTAATGCCATGTTAGAATACACTACTAACACACCAACATACAACATTATATATAATAGTCTATATTGTCAACTAAATTGATCCCTTGGATGGAATTTTCTGTAGCCCAAAAAAAAAAAAAAATCAAAACAACAACAACAGTCTACCACACCCGAATCTGTCCTTAGGAGAAAAAAACATCTATACATCTACATATATGCATGCTGGCAATCCCTTTGTTCCTAATACTAGCAAAGACAGCACGCACACATTGATTTGAGGAATTCTAATATACATGGTCGGTCTATGCTACACGAATGTAAGTCTTACGCACAAAATACTTTAATTAGAAATTTGAGTTCTCAAATAGAGAGGCTCATAATACTATGTCCTTTAATGGAAGTCCAGGGTTGAAGAAGGCAAGTTCTTTGTGAGTTCACAGTTTTTGTTTTGCCAATTTTTGGTCAAATTTCACAAAGAATCTCGCTATGTTTCTCCCAGTCAATATATTTCAATAAAATTTTCAAATTGGAAGCCTTTTATTGCACAAAATTTGTGCACAACAATTGTAAACAATTTACATATAATTATGTATGATTTAGATATATAATTGAATATATATATATAGATATATTTGTCATAGGTAGACATCTTTTATACAACACCACATTGTTCAATGCAAACAGCAAAACCCCCAAATAAGAACGATGAACAATGGGTACAAAATTCACCGTAACTATAAAATAAATTTCACTGTAAATACACATCCATAATTTCAGTTCAGCCAATGAGAAAAGTGTACATATTTATGTCACATTCAGCAGAGACATGTCACTCAGATTTCATTTCCACATCCCCTGATACCTCTTTGTCATTGGTCAATTCAACAGCAGAGTCGGCCATTTTGTTTTCAATGCTATGTGTAACAGATGGAATCTTGACATGAACTTTATCTGATCTATCTACAGAATTCACTTTCGGTTCCAGTTTAGGAAAAACGGATGTCTTGTTGGCCAAAAGCCGTGCATGCAACTCTGCACGAATTCTCTCAGCTGCAGCCATTGCTTCTGGATGTTCAGAGATTAAATTGCGCTTCTCTACAGTCGATGGAGAAGAAAATGGAAGAGAGGATGAAGAGGATGATTTTCGAGACTGGTGGTTCGCCTGTGAGGAGCCTGCGTGTTGTTGTTGGTGGTGCTGGCGATATTTAGAAGCCTTTGTCTTGTGAGAATCCATCTGACAATGAACTTTGAATTCATGAATGGTTGATGTCTTTTCGTGACATGCCCTGCACTCGTACTGAATTTGTTCCAGCTTCAGCAGGATTTTCAAATTGTCTGGTGCTTTGCCCGGAAAGCACATGCTCCGCTGATGGTTCACACAAGCCTCTTTGCCTGGATACACCATGTGACACTTCTTACAAATATAGCCCACGTCTACATTGGCTTCTCGGGCTAGTTTGTAGTCAGCACTAGTGACAGCAGTTTTCAAATCAGCAAATGATTTACAGTCCTGAGTGTACTGAGCCAAAGAAGAGCTGGGGTCAGTCAGTTTTGCTGTGACAGATTTGATAGTCTGAGGAGGTATCTGTAAGAGAGGCAGCGGTGTACCATAAGTTGTGGGATCGTATGCTGCAAAGAGATGCTCTGCTCCTGTTAACATAAAAATAGTCATAACGGTAAGTTTTGTTTGATTAGCGTTTTTTGTGCGTCGTGGTTACATTTTTTTCCATTTACTTAAATGATCGTATGACGGTCGTTTTGATGTGTTTATTATTGTTTACAAATTGTCTATAATCAACAGTTTTTGCAGGCTGTGGTGTCTACAAGAATCAAATTCCAAACAATATTAGGGGCCGCGGAGGGGCGCGGGGTCACCCCCCCCCCCCCCCCCCCCCCCAACACACTTTTTCTAAAAACAGAAACATAGGCATTTTTGGCCATGTCAGGGCTAGTAGTTATCCCCCCACTTTGGATTTGCCCACCCACTTTGGATTACCCCCTCCCTTTGGAAATTGCTCTGCTGCCCCTGACTATGATCACTCAGCCAAGCAGTTTTATTAAACTATTATGCCATAGTAAACCACTAAAAGAGCATGATTTAATATGTACTGTTATGAAGGTAGGTATTGCCATTTACTTAGCATAGTAAAATCAGAACTTCAAGCAGGTTTTTAACAGAACCATGCATTGATTGACTGATTGGTTCGTTTGATTTGAATGGTGTTCAACGTTGTACTCTAGGATATTTTGCTTATATGACAACACTTTTCTCCACTTTTTACTCTGTACTACTAAATGTGGTGGGGAAAAAGAAAACCCAAAAGGAAACCACAGAAAAACCAACCCTATGATAGCCAAAGTCAGCTCCTGTACCTTCCTCATATAATGCTAATTAATTGGATTGATTGATTGATTGACTGGTGTTTTACGCCACATTCAGTTGATTGATTGGTGTTAACAATGTATTGCTTTTTTTAATAACTGTTTAAAAACATTTAAGATGGAATGGCGTGACATTTTTTTTTACAGATATTGAATTACCTGGGAAGAAGCCTGGTGGCATCATTGGCATCCCAAGACCTGGATAAAAGCCAGACATTCCAGGGTACATGTAAGATAGCATGTTTGGGTCCATCCCCGGCATAAAATTAGCAAACGGTGACATCATCTGCATTGAGAGATTGGCATCCATGGCACTGACAACAGCACTACTTGAAGACGTTGAGGATGTAGAAGTTGAAGTGGCAGATTTCCTTTTACCTTGAAAAAATATATAGAAAAAAATTATTGATGGATTATTGTTTTTTGCCACATTCAGCTGTATTTGAACTACAGTACAGCAAACTTCTAAGTATACACACAGGGCGGATGGTCGCTGGACCCTGGCGCCACTATGCATGGATGATGGCCGGACCCTGACACTACGCTGAATGGTCCTGCCACTATCCGAGAGGACTTGACTCTGAGAGGATCAGGTCCTGCCACCTTCCGCCCAGGGTGTATACTTAGAAGTTTGCTGTGCTGTACATTGTGGAGAGGATAAGACTTGAAGCCATCACAGTGAAATTGTTGATTGATGATGATTGATCAATCGTTGATTGATTCAAGCTTTATGCCACATACAACTGTATTTGAGCTACACTGTGGCAAGGACGAAAACATGAACCATCATAGTTAACCGAAAAGGTTAGTTTAAGAAGTTATTGTTTAAGCATTGACCTGTTTCTTTGATTGCTTGTTTTTTTGTGTGTAATGACCTCTTATGACCTCTGTGTTTGATGAACCATCATAGTTAACCGAAAGTGTTAGTCAAAGAACTTATGGTTTTAGCATCGACTTGTTTCTTTGTTCGCTTTTTTTTTTTTTACCCAAATGACCACTCATGACCTGTCTCTTCTTGTGATACTACCACTAGACCATCACTGTCCTTTCTTTAAACATTAATAAAAAACTACATGTTTTTCAAGTGCTTATTCAAACAATAACATTGGTACTAATATCATATAATGAAATAACCTTAGGGTTTAGTATATCAGAGTTTAGTTATGGGTGAAAATAACTCTCTAATCAATCAAATTTATAATTGAATAAGTTATAGAATCAATTATTTTTATAATAAATTTTTTTAAATAAATTATTTTATAATTGACTTACCACTGTCCTCTTTCTTGACATTAACAGCACTAGAATTTTCCTTTTTGACAATCTTTTTGTGATCTGCAAATACAAGAAAACAGAATTTAAGTTTTCTTCAAAGTTTCAGTGATATTAACAGTAAAAAAGAAAAACCTTTGTATGTACAGTGAGCTGACCCTTTTATCAATATGTATTTATCAATAAAATGTTGATTATAAAATAAATTCATCAGGAAATTAAGATTGTTTGTTGGATTAGGATTAAACGCCATGCTGTGGGGTATTTCACCTAAATGCCGTCATAGGAAATTAAATAGACACAACTTTGACATATTCAAGTATTTCCAGAATTCAGAAGTTTGAATCACCAACCAATAAATGCTGCTTATGTAAGGTAAGTTCAAACTGAATTAGATACCAAGTATGACTCACCTGAATTTGATATAGAGTTCAATCCAAGGGCTTGTACTTGAGATAGTTGTGGAGAGGGAGGCTCATCCCAAAGTTTCCTGGCCACCTTGTCTGAATCCCTCGAGAGATGATGTTGGTATATGTGAGACAAGCCACGTGGGTCAGAGAGCTCTCTCTCAGCATCGGACTGGGTCTGCAGGAGTTTCTTCACGTTGTCAATGTGTTTCTTGGTGAAGATATGATCCTGGACGGTGTATTTGTGAGAGTATTTAAAGTTACACAGATTACAGTCCTCAGGAGGTCGAGTGAAATCAACATCAGCTCCAAATGTCTTCTGATAAGCTAATTTAGATTTCTTCTCTTTTGCTCTTGCATTCTGAAACCAAACTTGCACAACACGCTTTGCGAGTCCAATTTCTTTCCCAAGCATTTCACACTCGGCCATGGTTGGTGTTTTGTAATCTGTGAATAGCATTTTCATGACTCGAACTTGTAAATTTGTCATCTGAGTTCTGTATCTCTTACTAGCAGAACTATGAATACGTCCATAGAGTGAGTTAGGTGAAGTTGGATTACTTCCAGCTTGACTCAAAAAATCTTCATTTTCAGAATATGTCTCAGAGAAGGAATCATCCAAACTACTTCTCCGTCTGTAAAGATCATCAAAACTTCTCTCACTAAGATCAGTTGGAGGACCATCAGATGTTTTTTCAGTGTCTATATTAACCTTGATTGGTTTGCTCAAATCTAAAGGAGCATCAGCATCAGTGCAAGGTGGTGCAACTTTCTTCTTTGTTTCAGAGCTGTGGCTCTCGGTGGCACTTGATCGCTTGGGAGTACTTTCAATAGCTAGAGGTCTCTGATGAATATGACTTGCAGCACTGAGTTCATCCATATATTTCTTAAGAGAATCTTCATACATCTTTTTCATGGACATTTGTAAAGGATCAGCAGTAGGCTGGAAACCTAGAGGCATTCCACCAGGAGACATGAAAGGTAGAAATGGCTGCATGCCAATTTGTGATGCCATCAGTTTTGAGAGGTCAAAATTTTGTGGAGTTCCTGATGAGGAGCCAGGAGTCATTGGAGGTTGAGGGGTTGTTGGTAAGCTGTCCATCGAAGCATCAGGAATGTTATCAATATTCAACTCTCCCTTGGCCATCTCTTCAGGATGTTTTGTCGCCAGGTGGGACTCTAAAGCAGACTTAGCTCGAAACAAAGCTCGACAGAAAGGACATCTTTTATGAATAAGCTGTTGGTGTGCTCTGTACTGACCCTTTCGTTCACGGGCTCGAGTATTTTGAAACCATACTTGGACAACACGCTTCTTCAGACCAACTTCGCGAGAGATGTTCTCTAGCTGTTTTCGACTTGGGCTACAATCTAGCTGATATTTCTGATACAAGTAATCAAGTTGTTCAGGGAGTATAGTTGTTCTTAAGCGTTTGTCTCTTTGATGATCTGCGTAATCTTCAAATGATTCTTCTAACTTCCTTTTTCCTGGTGTCTTATTTTCATGTTGTTGAGCAACACTTTGTAACATGGCAAATGCACTTTCTCCAGGAGGGAAAGGAGGGAAAAGGGTAGGATTCATCATATGGACATTTTGGTGCTCATTCCACTGCTCAAAATGTTTAAATGTTAACTTACATTTCTCACACTTAAAGTTGCCCAGTGATAAGCTATCTTTTCCTTCAAGGTCAAGGTCTTGTGATTTGAATAGGTCTTCTGAGCTTGCATTCTGGCTCAGATCGTCTGGTGATAAGTCTGATCTGCTGTCATCCTCTCCACTGAAAGAAGCTCCAGTCTTGGAAGAGCTATGTAAGTCATCTTCTGGCATGCACTTGTTCTTCTGGTGTCTTATCAGTTCATAATGCTTTTGAAAGACAGCAGAGCATTTCTTGCAGGAAAATATTTCTCGGGACATCAATGAACTTCTTTGTAGTGTTTCTTCAGCAGATAGATCCATCACTGGCTGGTTCTCATAGCTTTTTCTTGCTTTTTGGCGGGCATTCTGGAACCAAACAACAATAACCCTAGGGCTTAGATTAAGCAATTTTGACAAGATATCTAAATCATCATCTTTGGGATAAGCATTTTGCTCAAAATGTTCTTGAAGAAGTTTTACCTGGTAGTCTGTGAATCTTGTGCGTATTGCTCTTTTACAGCCAGACGATGGAGATAATTTCATCTCCATAAACTCGGAGGTCTCTGATAAGGCTGGAGATGTTAATGCAGGCATTGGTATTCCCATAGTAGGAGGGGATGTTGTCACAGGGGCCATGATAAGATGTGGCTCGCTTCTCTCTGTCTTTACCAAACCCAAGTTAACTGGAAGCTCTAAGCAGGGTTTGGGCTCTTTTGGCTGTTCTGGGATGCTTGAGACAATGGAAGGTGTTGGTGTTACAGAAATGCTAGAGCGATCTTCATCCGTTTCTTCTTTAATTTCTGTCTTTATTTTACCAGTTTTTTCATATTCTTCTAGGTTGAGTTGTGTAGATGGTGGATTGTTGAAGTTGTATGGAGAATCCTTATTACGTTGCCTTTCTTTGAATAAAGTATTTCTAAACCAGTGCTTGATGACCTTTTGAGGGAGGCCTGATTGATCTGACATGGTAATAATCTGTTCTTCACTGGGAGAGTTATTTATATCAAAGTGAGCCCGGAGAATTTTCAGTTGCTCATCACTGATACGTGTTCTAGCCCTCTTTGAATTTTGAGCCTGTTGCTGCTGTTGCTGGTGGTGTTGTTGTTGCTGCTGCTGTAAATGCAACTGTTTCTGCTGAGCAATCAAATTTGGATCCATTATAGACATTGGTGAAGTGAAGTTACCATCCATATTGTGTTGCATCATCATTGGAATCAAAGGAGGATGCATGTTCATTGCTAATGGCATGTTCAGAGCCATCTGCATCGGCATCATGTTAAACATTGGCATTGACAATGGAGCAATATCTAAAGGGTTTTGAGACAGAGTTTCAGACCCAATCAAGTTTTCAATGTTAGCAGGGCTGTTCAACGACGGTGTAGGTGTTGACACAGTGTTGATTGTTGAAGACGATGGCACAGTTGGAAGCTGCTCTTGTTCCTTAGGCTGCTTTTTCTCATAGTCAGTCTTAAACTTTTCCCCAAAATCTTCAACTGCCTCGATCGGGACTAAAACTTTGTGAAATTCCTCTTCATGAGATTTCAGAACCCATACACTGGAAAATTCCTTTTGGCATGTTGTGCAAACACTTTTGTTTATCTCTGGTAAATCATGTTTGAAGTCTGGTTTCTTTTCTTCAACCTTCACTTCAATCTCCATCTTTGTTTCACCATTTCCTTCATGGTCGTCTTCACTTTCAGCATCTCTGTCTCTCTTTGGAGGTGAAGTCTGATTGAATTCATTGAACTGCATTACACATTCAAATCCTATATTTTCCAAAAGATTCTTATGTACTTGGGGCTTAAATCTTGACAAGTTTCTAGATCTCAGTGAGCTGGCAAGTTGAGATGATACTAGCGAGTTTGCTGTCATCTGACCAACTGCTTCAAGCTGAAGTTGTAGCTGGTGTTGCTGCTGTTGAAGTTGTTGTTTCGTAACTGCGTCATGGATTGCAGCTGCCAAAGAGTTTGGTGCAAAAGATTCCATAGCAAAAGGGTTCTTAGGAGCACTAGGTGTTGACCTTCCGGGCTCTGATTCTTGGTGAGGCTTTTTCTGTGAAGAAATTTCTGAAGACTCCTGTATCTTTAATTTAAGTTCATCCCTAGAGGATGTGGAAGATGATGTGGAAGCAGAAGATTGAGCAACAATAGATTTGATAGACTTTGCTAGCAAAGAAGTCGCAGAGTCATTCCCATGTCTCCCATTATGTAGGTCTAAGGCAAGACTTGTAGCATTGGAAGTAACTGGGGACATACTGCTTTGGCATATAACTGAAGTCATGGGAATTGAACTTGCTTGACTCACTGCTGTTAGTGAGGAAGATGAAAAGGGAATATTTGAGAATCCTGACAAGAAACCTGGAAACAAAACTTGATGTTGTCCTGCAGACAAACCCATTTCAGACAGCTGTTTGGGTTGCAACATTTCAGACAAAATTTTCTTCTGGTTGTCTGGCTGTTCTATCAACGGAAGTGTTGGATCAATTTGCCCTGCTAAAACTAGCTCTTGCACCTTAGCAGCTCTTGTTTGGTGTAAGACAGACCTCATGTGTATATCTAACGTAGACCCCTGACTGTATGCAACTTTGCAAATATTACACCTGAATGGTTTCTTTTCAGCAGAGTCTGAGACTACAGAAGATGGAGATTGAACCGTATTGCTCTGAGGTGTAACAATCATAGGTTGAGATGTAGTTGATGATGGCGATAGAGCAGGTGGTGAAACGCCAGTGCCCTGCTGAGCAACTTGCTTTAGTTTGTGAAGATGAGACACAGAGTTATAGTGAACCAGCAGAATGTTCTTTTGTGTGAAGGATTCTTTACACACATCACACTTGTATGGCCTGTTTGGATCGAGATACTTCTCCATTGGGTAACTGAGCTTGTCGCCCTTTCTGTGTTGGAGAGTCTTGTTGTGACCAGTCAGATAGCTTTGCTTTGTGAAAGCAACTTTGCACCGGTGGCACTTGTATTTACGAGATGGATCATCATAACTTCCCTCGGCAATAGACTGACTGTTGATGTAGTCCTCTATGAATTGCTCCTCCTTGTACTCAGGGTAGCCCGACGTTTCAGATTTTGGTTTATCTTCTTCTGAGGAGGTTTCCATTGGAATATGTCTCGTAGAGTCCTCAGTGGGTTCAATAGTTTCATTATGCTTATCTTCTTGTGAGCTATTTCCAGGATTTTCTTTGTTTTCTTCTCCTCTGACTTCATCATTTACAGGCTGGTTCTTCAAAAATATTTCTGAACCAGCAGCGTTTAGTAGTGCTAATGCATTTGCAGCTAGACTTCCATTGATTTTATCCTTTTCATTGTCATTCATATCAACATGAGACGTTTCAATGTGCTTTCTTAAACCAGCAATAGATCTGAAGCTTCGATTACACAGTTTACACTGAGTGACTGCCTGGATAAGATGATACTGGGTATGAATCTGCAGTTTGTCGGAGGACTTGAAAGCCAGAGTACACTGATTGCATTGATAGGAGTATATAGTGCTGTCTGCTGCAGATGGGTTTTGCTTTTTGGCATGGATTTCACGGAAGTGGATTTGCAAGGATAGAGCAGTTTTGAAATACTGATTGCAACCCTTTTTCCAGCAGAGGTATCCTGGTCCACGAGGCGTCTGTTTCAACTCTAAATGACCCAGTTCATTTTGGTGTGCATAAAGAGCATCTATATTGCAGAAGGTCTTGGCACATGTTTGGCACCTATATTGATCATCATCTGGTTTCTCCATTACTGCTGCCGTGTCAATTGCTATGAGAAAAATAAAAAAATAAAAATTTATTGTCAGTCTTTATTTATGTTTTGTTTAACCTGAGGAATAAAATGTTATTATGCAAGTAGGTCACACATTTTAGATTCGTTTTTGCTTTTGTGTTAGCTTCATTTTTATAAAGGGATTATTTCCTCTGTATGATGCCTTTGCTTTGCCTGTGTTTTTGATGGAAAACTGAGTAGAACATAGAGCTGAAAGAAATATCCACATATATCCGTGAATACTATTCAACCAGCCTATTCGGATAGTAAAATTGATATTCAAATATTTGTTGTTGTTGTTTAAAATTCCAGAACACTTGCCAAATTAAGGATAAACTACATGTAGTATCAAAATATTG
>JAVFBY010126559.1:0-11763 GCA_034781015.1 Tonicella lineata
GGGCATCAGGAAGTAGGGGTTTTTTTACGTGTTGTCGTTTTTTCTTCTTTTCCCCCCCTTTTTTTCTTCTTTTTTTCCCCCCTTTTTCTGTCTCGTCTTTTATGTTGCCAGTGACGTAAAAAATGTGTGTACAAAGTTTTATGAAACACGTCCCAGGACTGGTCACATGGGGACTGGTCAGTGTTCGAAAATGGCAGTCACCAAATGCCACTAAATATATTGGCACATCTTATTCTAAAAAATTGTACTTGTAATTTAATCGACAGCAGTCAAAGATGATCGGGTGGGTGGTTGGGCTTCATGATGCCGCGGTGCTCTCAAAGTTAAGGGGCATCAGGAAGTCAAGTTTTTTTTTGTTGCCAGTGACGTGAACGGTGGTTACCACCACCCATGGCGCTGGCACGCCGTCATATACAGTACGCGGGTGGTTGGGCGGGAGCTTCCTGATGCCTTGATGCTCTCGGAGTTAAAGGGCATCAGGAAGTAGGGTTTTTTTTAGGTGTTGTCATTTTTTCTTCTTTTTTCCCCCCTTTTTCTGTCTCGTCTTTTATGTTGCCAGTGACGTCAAAGGTGGTTTCCTCCACCCATGGGGCTGGCACGCAGTCATATAGGTGAAATACCCATGAGTAGGGCGTTAAATCCCAATAAATCAATCAATCAATCATAACTTTACAGCAAGTTCAATTGAGCTGATGGCCCATATCGCGGATTAAATGACAATACACAGCAGAAAATGGAAATGTTAGGGTACTTCATCATTCATCAATGTCATTTGACATGCGCAGTAATCTGAAAGCTTTCGAGATGTATTGGGAATCATTGATATATATCATTTACAGATAACATGAATGGATGGCAGACGATCGTCTACTCGATTTTGAGAGCCGTCATTGAGGATTGTATGGATCTCATGACATGCCATCATAAAACGGGTCTTGCTGTGATGGATAGAGGTTATTTGTGAGGGTGATGTATTTATTGGGGAGGTCTCTGTAGATCAGACTCTAGCTGGTGTCCCGAGAGAGATAGAGAAATAGCACCATTTATCATATAGTACCGATCATCAGCCTTCATAACCCGAGTATGTATCACGGACAGGAGAATTGATATAACGGTAGACTGTGAGTGGTGAAGCGGATGCGATAATACCAGTGACTTATACGCGGATTCAATTACTCAACCTGCAATTCTCTGTCACTTCCATAGGAAAGCCCATAAAACGTAGGACTACTCGAGATTTCACCAGTTGATCACAGCTTGTATTTGAAGATTTCTAGTTGATAAACAGTAACAGTTGAATGAATTGCACTGACTATTTCTAGTTCTCTTTTCGATGTTCTTACAGATTTCCGCTGTACATAGGTAAGACAGTCGTCATATACGATAAATAGCCTTGGTTACAGCCTTAATCAATAAAAAAAAACCTATTGCAACTTTCTTCAATGAGGACCAACACACCGTGTTATGAGATAATTAAGTTGTTCGTTATTGGAAGTTTCCCGAAGCATAACATACATGTACGAAAATGTTCCAGTGGTAGGCCTACCAAAATAAAAGTTGTTCCGTATTGTATTATTCTGGCACCGGAATGTCATTCTGTCAAACCGAGCAAGCATCCGTTCATCATGACGATCTTAACCTAAGTTCATCTTAAAATACTACGCGTTTATATGTTAGCCTATTGATAAAAGCATATTTTTTTTACTGATAACCCAAGTTAACGTAATTAAATTAAACTACATGTTCCAGATATGTTCCAAGTACGCAGGAAATTTAAATAACGCCATTTCTGTAAATTGTTTAGTCTACAATAACTGCAATTAATCCGGAATATTTATGGGATCAATAAATTGACGATAAGTAATAAAACGAACACATGAAATACCGTACATTATTTGTTAGTACGATAAATAAAACTCTCTTAATGGCAGAAACTCTTCGGTTTCCACTCTAAAAATGGATAAAATTCAACTTATACATGCATATTTTCCTATATTTACAAACGAAACACACACGGGTAGTCACAACTATGTGCTTAAGTTCTTAGTATTAGACGCTTTTGGGTGATCGGTCTACTCTGCTGCTTAAACAGTGAACACAAGTCCCTAACTGAGACACATTGACTGACGATGATGGCATCAAAAACTCCCTTGACTATTAAACATTAGGATATATACCATGCATATAATATGAAGAATAATTGATTTTTGTAATCAGGACCTCATCTGTTGTTCACATCAAACAGTTAATAAAGCAGACTATAAAATTGGTATTTTGGAAGAGCCTGGCTATTCTGTTCCCGCAGGATTTCCTCGAACAAGCTCTGATCTAATACGTACGCATTCGGCCTCAATCCAGGGGGGGGGGGGGGGGGTAAAAACAATAAAACTATACACAATGGAAACATAAATAATTGATATTGTGTTATTTGTAAAAAAAAAAAAAGAGTTACATCCCTTGTACTTGTATGGCGCGTATAATTGGGAGAGTCCATCCGTAAGTGTACAAGTTTTAAAAGTAAAACCAACGCTATCTGTAAAACTGCCCCTAAAAGTAAAAAAAGCTGTGAATATTCATGATGAAAATGCTCAGGGTATGAATGTGTTGCTCGAGTTTTATTTTTTGTGCATGTAACTTATTTGCAAATAAGCAAGTCAACAGATTTACATCTAATTTTATAAGGATGTTCATCATTTCTTCTGCTCCAGTTTTTCTTTCCAAACCTGTTAGAATGTCTAGCGTCCTATTTGCCAAGACATCCGGGGCCCTTCCTGACAGAGTCAGTGTTCTAGTTGAGTTTGCATTAAGCTTTGATTTTTTTTACTCTTAGGGGCAGTTTTGCATTAAGCTTTGTTTTTTTTTTACTTTTAGGCACCTTGGGGAGCGTATTTGTTGTATCTAGCCAAACGTATCGTCATTGGAAATACAAAATTTTCATTACCTATTTACATTAAGCGTTAACAATAAAGGTAAACACCTGTCCCTTAAAGTAAAAAGCTAATATTTTGAGCTTTTTTTTGCATAAATCGAATTTTTTATGCATCACTATAATCCCCAACGACCGTATCCACTATATTTAGTCAAACGTATCGTCATTGGAAATACTAAATTTCCATTATCTATTTACATTCAGGGTTAACTCTTAATGTAAATTCTACATTAAGCGTCGATTTTTTTTTACTTTTAGTGGCGGTTTTGCAGATAGCGTTGGTTTTACTTTTAGGAGTTGTGCAAATTAAAAGCAAATATTTTGAGTATTTTTCACTTAAGTCGAATTTTTTTGGGCATCATTATAATCCCCTTGAGGACTGGATCCATTAAATCTAGTCAATTATATCGTCATTGAAAATACGAAATTGTCATTGCCTGTTTACATTTAGTGTTAACGCTAAATGTAAGCACCTGCCCTTAAAAGTAAAAAGCAAATATTTTTTAGTTTTTTTTAACTTAAATCGATTTTGTTTTTGCATCATTATCATCCCCTAGAGGACCGCATCCATTAAATCTAGTCAAATGAATCGTCATTTTGCGTTAACGCTAAATTTAAACCCTTGCCCCAACAAATAAAAAGCAAGTATTTTGAGTTTTTTTTTTTGCTTAAATCGAATTTTTGTTTGCCTCATTATATTCACTTTGAGGTCCGTACCCATTAATCTAGTCAAACGTATTGCCATTGGAAATGCAAAATTGCCATTACCTATCTTCATTTAGCTTTAATGCTTCACGTAAAAAACGGCCCCTAAAAGTAAAAAGCTATTCGAAAATTATTTTTCATTCTTATAATCCCCTTAAAATTGTACCTAATCCAGCGTATCGTGATTGAAAAAAAAATACATTCTCCACCTATTTACATTTAAATCAAAAGTCAAACAAATATTTTGTATTTTTTTATTAGATCGATCATTTTTTGTGCATAATTATCATATCCCCCAGTGGACCTTACCAATTCTACCTCGTCGAACGTATCGTCATTAGAATTTCAAATTTTTGTATAAATGTTTCGTTAAGCGCGAACATTGATTTTACATTTAACCTTGTCTTTTTACTTTTAGGGGCAGTTTCGATTAAACCAACAAAAAAAACGCCCCTAAAAGTAAAAAGAAAATATTTTGAGTTTCTTTTGTTTAAAATAGATTTTTTCCCTGCATCATTATAATCCTCTGGAGGACCGTATCTATTATATCTAGTCAAACGTATTGTCGTTGAAAATGCAAAATGTTATTACCTATTTACATTTAGCGTTAAATCTCGATGAAAACTTCTGCACCTATTAGTAAAAAGCAAATATTTTAAGTTTTTTTTTGCTTCAATCGAATTTTTGCTTGCACCATTATAATCCCCTCGAGGTTCGTAGTCATTATACCTAGTTAATCGTATCGTCGTTGGAAATACACAATTTCCATTACCTCTTTTTATTTAGCATTAATGCTAAATTCAAAAATCTGTCGCTAAAAGTAAAAACTTTTTTTAGAGGCATGTTGAGGTATATATCACGAAAATCGCTAGTGATAATATGTCCTACCTTTGTATGTTTTGATCAATATACTGAAAGGGACCCACCTTTGAAGTAGCTATATCTTAGGTGGTTCAAAGCGTTTATACAGTTTGGATTTGACAACAAGACATACGATTTTTCTTACATTGTATAAAATATCATAATCATTTCACATATTTGTAACAATAACCTTACACGACACCAGTAGAGAACTTTAACATCATTTTATGCAGACAATAAACACATATCCTCAGCATGAATATAAGATGATTTATAAACACACCACTTTCACCACTTTTGCAGACAACACCAGCATTATATAACTTAATATTAGGTTAGTGAATATATTATACAGAAAAAAAATTCAGGGTAGACTACTTCGCCTTGCCGGAGGCCGTTACTGGGTATAATAAATATAATGTCAATCTAAGCACCATTATATTTCGTAGTAAAGATGAAACGAATTAGCCTACATTGTTCTGTCTTCGTATGACGTCGTCATCTAGGTGGTTATGTTTACAAACAATCAAATACAGTAATGATAAAGCCGGTTATACAACAGCGAAGGTTTTAATCAAGTGGCATTGAGCTAGCACGCCGTCATGTGAGTGGCATTATCATAAGAGCTGGGTAAAATCCTAAATCATTGAAATAAATGTAAGAAACGAGAAGCAAGCTGTCATGGTTATCTGAGCTAAAGGACACTACAAAGTACAAAGCCAATGTATGGTGGTGTCATGCTTTACGTCGGCGGTCCAGGGGCCAGTTTCATCAAAATAAAAATGTCTACGATATCTTTAGTTGCTATGACGTCCAACAGTGAAGGTACTGTGGTGACCTATAGGGCCCACTTATACAAAGCAGCTTAGGTGACTATCATTGCCATGACGACCAGTGCTGAAGGTATTGTTGTCATGACAGTTACGGTCACCTTAGCTTAAAGTGCTTATGAAACGAATTTGTCTGAGATTTTTTCTTATCTGGGTAAATTATTGACATTTCTGTCGTAACTATGAGATATTGTATCGTTAAAATGGATAAAGGGTACATGTCTTAAACGACGCGACAAATATGCTCAGTCCTACTTATGACGTCACACGCATGTTATTTTGTAAATACATTTATTCGCATTCACTTTTCGTAAAAGTGAGCATCTTTGTCATAGTCACGACAGAAATGTCAATAATTCACCCAGATAAAAACAAATCACAGACAAATTCGTTTCACAAGCACTTTAAAGTGGCTTTAATGCGAAGACGTCATAAGTAGGACTAGGCATCTTTGTCGCGTCGTATAAGACATACCCTTTATTCATTTTAACGATACGATATCTCATAGTTACGACCGAAACGTCAATAATTTACCCATATAAAACAAAATCACAGAAAAAATCGTTTCATAAGCACTTTAAGGAGGCTGTATACAAGTAGGCCCAGGCAACTTAGATATCGTAGGATAAGTTTTGCTTGATTTAACTGACCCATGTTCCCTGGAAGTGCTACGAGCAGAATGAGATTAAATTCCTACTGCAGACTCGATGCCCCTCCATTTTGAAGGTCTATCTTTATCTTGGATAAGTTATTCTAATAATCTTCTGATAGCACTAACCATGCTTTTGAGCAACTGGTCCCAGTGCGATTGTAAAGTCACTTGTAGTTTTTACGACAGACGTTCAGTGACTGATTTCCTTTATGTCGTAAAAGTTCAATGAAGCGGACCTCTTTCTAATGAGCAGCCATTAGCACACTCTTTCGTGACTGTTAACAATTATATATCACTAGATGTTTATTAACTAGAAGTATGCGACTCCCATTCAGATCGGCTTACCATGGGGGAACAACACTATGCACACAAGAAAAGTTAAATAAACATAGCTTTTAGAACGACGCATTATGTGAAGCTTGTATATTTTGAGAAGGTTACACTATAATAACACTATAATGCACATTTATTTGGCAATTCACTGTCATAATAAGCATGATAGATTTTTAAAATAAATATTGGTAGAATCTATGTGTATTTGTGATAAACGAAAAAAAAAAACAGATGAAAAATAGTTTAAGACGATACTTTTGTTAACCGGTTGTGGCTTTGATTTTTTCGAGTCTGCACATTTTTCGTTTGTAAAGACAGACAAGTGGTTGGAATGTTACATCCCTATTGTTTGTCGGTCATCAATGCCGTGGACATGCCTAAATGCAATCTCTACCAGAGTTGTCGGTCGTGCCTCCCTCTTCAAACTCTGTCAACACCTCAAAAAATAGTACCAGTCAGTATGAAATTCCTATACTGGCGAATTAATATTTGACCGAATCACACGAAAACAAAAGGAAGCCGTTGCTACGGAAGTAAATAGTTCGCTTTTGAAATTGAACTATTTGTATGAATTTTTTGCCGTTCAAAAATTGGAACGCAGAACAAGTGCACATTTGAAAACGAATGACAAAACAGTTTTACATGGCATTTTAACATGGAAATGCGTTTTACAAGAATCTTGTAAAACCTTGAGCCGTTTATAGAGATGAAAGGAGAGAGGCACGAACGACAACTCTGGTAGAGATTGGCCTAAATGGTGGTTGTATACTTAGCTAATAGACTTCTGTTATCACCTACAACTCTGACAGTTTAACTCAAACCTGTATCTTTTTTCTTTACAATAGATATTGTTTTATGCTCAAATTTGTTATTCGATGCTATTTATGTTTTGCTTATTTTCCTTTGTAATATGATAACACTAATGCATATGAGCTTGAGAGAGTGACATGTATTTACACCACATTATTTATCGATGGTGCAATTTTAATCAGATTATCCTTATTGACTTTTTGATATGATTTTAATCTTGTAATCGACTAAACCCAGAAGTTTTCCGCAAGACTTTAGTGCAAAATAACGCAGACGAACTTTATTTATTGTTTCATAATAAAGTCTTGTCCCTTTTTTAATCAAATTACGGTTTTTATTATTGTTATTTTTTTGCACTTAGGGTTAATATAGTTCTATTTTATTTAGTGAGAGTATTTTTAAGTTTTGGTTGGATTTTAAAAAAAAAATATACTACTTTGTTTAAGTGAAGCATCTGGCTGTCCCCTATGCGTCTATACGCATGTTCATATTTCGTCCCTCGGGGGAAAGCTATCTCTTTTCTTGTCTGTTTTGTTTGTGCGTGTAAAATGTTGTAATTCTGCCAAATTTGTTTAAAAAAGAAGACACTTTCAGTTCAGCTTTAACTTTTTTTATTCAAAAATTGAATTTATGAAAACGCCTATAGGCCAAACAACTAAGTAAGTTATTGCTAGTGTGTAGATTTCTCCTGCAAAACTACAATTCTTGTTTACATTTGTAATTAACCAACGGAATAACAATACAGAAAATTAACAGTAAATAAAGTGTGTTATGTAATTTATCATTAATGTCAACACGAGGTTCCCTTAGTGGCAGAAACTTATTTACCCGTAAATGGTATCTTTACCATAAAGATTTATGTGGCTTCAAATGATATTAATGTCATTTTATCGTGGCTCACTTCGGGAACCTTCGGTTTATGATGGATCAAGTCAGAATATCACTCGGCTCTTTCCGTATCCGTAACCTTAGAGGTCTGTGAACGCAATACGGCTGCACCAAATGACAAATGTTAACCGCCCAATATTTTAAACCAAAGCACAAGAAGATGAAGAACAAGTGCAAGAATGCAATTCAGCTTTAAACCCTGTCTGCTACAGGGTAAAAAGAAAGAACAATTCAACGCTCAACAGTCAAGATTATTTACGTATGATAATGGTCGAGGATAGAAGACCTGACAACGGATTGTTCTCATTCAAACTAGGTTCGTGTGTGTACTCCTAACCTGTCCATTTGATAGATTAGTTTTACAAATGAACTTTCCTGGTGTGTGTCTTTTAAACAGAAAAGACTTTAAATATTTTAGTATGAGTGAAATAACAAAAAGTATCGAGCAAAACGCCATTCACAACCCTCGAGAAAAAAGCAAACACTAGCAACGCAAAACCGACATCAACGTCAACCATTGAATTAGTAAACTTTATTTTCTCCTTGTTTTTTCTTGGTACAGAAAATGGTCTCTGATTCTGATTGACATGATGAATGTGTACAATTACTATTCAGTTTATATTAACACGATGTTGGCGCTCTAAAAACACATAATAAAAATATCACTTAAAAGCCACAATGACGGCCACCATCTCCGCCATCTTGAGGTGAATAAGCCACATTCCAAGTTTGATTTCAATCTGGAAATTTATTTTACTGTTTTCGTGTTTGCGGCGTTGTGGGGCGGTCGAACGGAAGGAAGAATGACAGACGGACACCATATCTAAGTCACTAAAGCTTCAAGGAAAAAAAACAATACCGTAATGTTTGAATGTGAGCAAAGCATACGAAATGCGTTCGATTGTTCTTGGTAACTTTTGGGAATCCGCCATGATCTTTGCTTTAAAATATGCAGTAGTTAACAGTGCTCATTTTGTGTCATATTATTGCGTTCACTAACATGCGATGCTTCGGTTACAGACACGGAAAAAGACGAGGGCTCTTCCCACATGAGAAACCGATATTCCCAACTGGTACCATGATGTCTTTACATGGCTGACTGACCGCTCAATATCCGAGACACTTTACATCATAATTATAAAAGCGTCGCTTGTCTTCAAATCAGTTTTCTGGGGTTGGCTTACTATAAACGGTTAAGATTCTTAAAACATTAAAGGGGAAGAAAACAAAACAAGTGAGCACGAGTAGTGAGGCTGTGAACAGCGTTTATGACACATGGTACCCTGAGTGCGTGGATACCTTTCATAATCGCGTTAGAGCCAATTTGGTAACTCAGTTTTCGAACTCAATATCGGAGGACTTTTCATGCCATATTGATTCTGTCTATAAAAATGACTATTATTGAATAAATACTCACCAATATAATTTCACAGAAAATGTTGCCAATAAATGAAACATACTGTGTTTGTTCATGGTGATGTTATAGAAACAGAAACGATATGGCTGGACAAGTCCACCATACTTGAGTTACCAACATGAGTTACCAAATTGGCTCTAAGTGGCTTATGAAAGCTATCCAAGCACTGATAACACAATGCTTTATAACTCCTCTTTGTTTTTTGCTTTTTCCCCATTTATGTATCTGAAATAACTTTGAATATTACAGAAAACGATATTTAGACCAAGACAAATGAACAACAAAACCAACCAATGAATTGCTTAAACTTTATTATATCTTTGTGCTTTGTGACTTCCGAAAAGTAAACTCTGCTTTACAATAACAGGATTACTGTGTACAATTACAATATTATAATTATAAATCAATATCTAAACTTCGTCAGCACCCCACAAGACAGTGTTCCAATGTTCAATTACTTTAACTTTAGTACCTAAGTTTGAATGTTCCCAAGAAGCACCAGTTGGACTGACATGATCTATGACTTCTTTCAAAAATACATCATTGTTTGCGTTCACTCCCCAAACTTCACCTATACCTGATGAGATGTATTTGAGTTTTCCGGGAATGTGAACCCAGTAATTACCGGACGAGTCGGGATCTCCAAAGGTGCCATGGCGGTAGAAAATGTCATCGTTGGAATTGACCCCCCATACTCCAGCCTGACCCACTGATATTTGTTTTAGACGACCATCAAGAAGTTCCCAACCCACACCAGTCGGATTAGCAGAACCCGCTCCGATTCGACGAAAGATCTCGTCTTTAAAGTTCACTCCCCAGACATGGTTCTTGTCGCTGACGCTGACATGTTTCAGTGACCCGTCTACCTGACGCCAACTCTGACCGCTTGGTGTGGAGGCAGAGATCCCTAATCGCAAAAAGATATGATCATTAGAATTTACACCCCAGGCAACGTCAGAGCCAACGTCGATTTGTTTAAGAGAACCTTCAACTCGTGTCCAATTAAAGTCTCCGGGATTGTCGTTGGTGTAGGAAGACTGCAAATAGTAAATATGATCCTCCATATTAATACCCCATACACCTGCAGGCCCCACAGACACGTGTTTCAAACGAAGTGCGAGGTGTCCTTGTGTGACGTTTCCATGTGTAGTGCTCGCATAATACACAATAACACAAACTAATCTGCAAGAAAAATTGAAGCAGAAATTAAATATAAACGTATATATAATGTCCACGACATTGTGTAAAAGTATGGGTTCATGTGTATACGCCATCACACAAAGGCTTAGCTAGTGGGCTTCACAGGCAAAATCCATGCAACTCCGCATGAACGTGGTCCTTGCGGAACAATAACTTTGAACTCACCGACTTTTGTCTGACTGTTTGTCCAGTCTTTGCGTTTTTGTATGTAGTTTGAAACTCAACCAATAATTTGAGAGCTGTTTTATGTTTTAAAAACTCGACCTTTGGCACAAATTTAAAAAAAAATCACAATTATTCCGGGATTTTTTTTTTCAAATTTGGCTGCCACCTTGCTACTGTCGCTGACAGACAATTTCACTCCCCAAACTCCTTCACAGAGCTGGTTTTCGCATATAAATATCTCAGAAAGTTTAGTTGTCCCAAACAAAATTGTAAATTACTAAATTGGACAAGTAAATGCTGATCAATGAAAAAAACTAGAAATTACGCATTTTTATTCAATAATAATACCAGAACTCTGCATCAACATATATGGATAATGGAGAAATGGGCATAGTAGTTTGAGGAATAAATGATCTCATAGATTTATTCTGTACACCTAATGAGCATGTCGAAAAATTAAAACGTTGAATAAACTTTAAAAAAAAACACAAAGAGTAATTACCGAAATGGACCTCGCAGTAACACAATGAGCACGTTTGATTGACTGTTCCGTCAGTAAGATCAACCAATCAAATGCTCTGTAGATTAATATGATCTGGACTGACGGAACAGTCCATCGAACACGCCCCAAGTCTTCAGAACTAGACCTCATAGTAACTGCTAGATGCGAATCGTATCTTGTTGAATTGTACACAATCTGTCATTATCAGTCAATAAGTAACTGCGTGTTCGTAACATGGGGCGACTTTGTGAAACAACCCCCAGGACACGCGCTGTAATCTATTTTGCAACCATCAACGCAGACTAGATCGTTTGGACTAATAGCGACATGTCAAGCTTTCAGTTTCGTGCACTATTTCCAAGACGGGTGATCCCGTTTTACGGAAAGACTTTGCCCCATACTATTACCGCGTGATTTGCCTACTCCGAGATCTTCGAGAACAATCACTAGGATAATGCGTAGCCATTCCCC
>JAVFBY010126670.1:0-18974 GCA_034781015.1 Tonicella lineata
TGCACGGTCACATGTGTTTTCCAGTTCAATGTATGAGTTTTACAGCCCAATGTTTTACCTTGAAATATATCCCTTGGGTCAGAATAAAATGTCCGGCTCTGTGTCGCGGCGCCGGACAAGCCACGAAGGACACAATTCCGCTTTTCTCGAAGGAAACCAGTGTATACAAAGATATCCACCCGGTAGAGATTATATACATGCATTCGGATGCTGCTTTGATTTGCTAATTTTAACTGAGTAATGGGTTGCTGACTTTTATTTTAAGTTCAAATGTTATGCCTGAGGGTTAAAGAAAGTATTTATTAAAGGCTGAAATAGCAATCATATCGCAACCAAGAAATTACAAAAAACCGAGGCAGACTGTAATGAGGAAGGCGCAACGCTAGGACGAAAGGACTAACGTTGTTCACTGCGTTAGGGAATAACGTATTCAACATCACGGTATCATAGAGTGTGCAGTATTCGTAACTTTTATAAAAGTACTTCTGTACAACACAGACTGAATAAGCTTATTTCTGCTTATTTATCATTACCAGCTTTAAGAATAAACATTTATAAAACAGAGAAGCATACATACACAATTGGACACTTTCCGATTGAGGCGTTTTTGATTGTAAACCTTTGTATGCATCAGGGGGAATAAGCGTTATCTAAGTTGTTTGCTGAGTTGTTTCCCCATGACCGTACTAAAATAATATGAAATACGTAACACGTAAATGCGAGTGCAACGTACGTAATTTAAAAAAAAGGACAATGTTTATTGAAATATATAATAGAAAAAAAATAAAAAAACAACATCAATACTTTAATAATTATTACCGATTGAATAGAATTGGACGAGTTCGGTTTTGACTAGGCTCAGGAACCATCTTTACAAATATACTAGTCCTGAAAATCATGCCGATTAAAGCCTATTATTGTCCCAAATTTCTGGTTATCAGCTTCAAAGACACATTGACAGGTAGACGTGTTTAACGTTATTTAACTATTTTTAAAATGAAAATCGGCGAGTTTCTGTAATTTTCCCAGATAGAAAAAGTTATGAACTTCCCATTTTTGCAATAAACTGAAAGTTTTGATTTCCTGGTTTTCTTTAAAATAGAGGTTAAAGTTTGTATTTTTGTAAGTTCACTATTAATTACTGACAACTCTTACCGTCCAACTCAACGGTCAACCGCTTAAATACTTTAAACATTTTTCTTAGCTTAATTGTGTCTTCAGAAAGGAAAGAGTGTAAATTTCCACCTTCTCTGGGGGCAAAGATATCACTTTTGCATCAAACCAATATAGGCCTACATCATTTCGTTATTTCCAGAAACTGTTTTGAAAGAGCTAATGAAGCCGGAAATTTGCTGGCAGTTAGGTACCAATAGTTTGTTTTGTTGTTGTTGCAGTCTCGATAACCACGCTGTTTAATAGAACTGTATTTGGCAGTCTAGAGTGCTTTCCAGCTAATTTCAACGACGGAAACGTTGCCTTATATATTTGAGGTAACGAAATGTAATTTTAGTGATGAATTGTGTATTTATAATTTTAAAACTACCGTCTCGTTTAGAGGATAGTGTGCGGATACTCTCACTCTCAAAAAAATATTTTTACGTTTCGCCGTTTTGCCTCTAAACTACTGTGAATTTTGCAACACAGTCATGTATATATATTCTGAATTGTCTTTCTCTGTAGAACAATAATAAGCAAATTATTTTTTTCTGAGAAGTACGGGAAAAAATTTATTTCATAAAATGTAAATATACTATCTGTTTTTCAAATTACTACTTCTTTTCCATCTTTTACGTGAACTGTTTAATTTCACACCAACTTATAGTACATCATTTGAACCACAAAACGGTAATTCCTTTTGTTCTTGTTTGTCTAAAGTTTTTTCTCAAAAACGAAAACATAGATTAAAAATCTGAATAATCGATTTTTAGTTCCCTATGTTGACATAAAGTTTGCCAAAAATCAGCAGTCTAAGTATAATATCAACATAAGAGTAGGCATTTCCCTACGTACTGTACTGCGAAAAATGAAAGCAGAGAACTCAGGCAAAATGTATTTCTGATTTTTTTTAGGACATGTAGGCCTATACCTCTTTTATGTACAATTCTTCGGTGTGATTCAATTTTTTCAAAGGAATTTGTTTTGAATTTTGAAGTGACCCCTTTTGTGTGTGCTTCACAAACAATTTTTATATATACTTTGATAAATAATCCATTTTTTTCCCTCTGAAATTGAATAGACTGCTGCTCTCAATTGTGAGTTGAGATTAACCAAGGTGTGATTAATCCGTTAATAGACATAAGCTATAAACCATAAATCCAACAAGTTTATAAGTTCAAATCCATAATAAATCTTATAACATGAATTCATCGTAGAAACTTATTGTGTGGTTTTTAGCTTCCAAGGAAGTAAATGAATCCATCGTAAAAAGGTGTGCAATGGTGCAGATAGCCTCACAAGCTGCTCGTTGAGTTTTCTACTGCTGATTTGAAACACCATTATCATAATGTACAAACTCGTTTGCTTGTAGCCCGGAATGACAAATAATTGATGCCCATTTATTGGTGTTATGTGTTTTAAAATAGTAAGTCACGAACGAGAGCTCAGAGCCTAATGGAACCCAAGGAACTGCAGCTCTAATCACTTAAAAGGTTAGATACATTTTTTCTACGCCATAAGACCCATACATAAATAGCGTTAGGTTATATACCTTGGCAATGATATCAGTTGTCTGTATGCGGTCACCCATATATCCATTGCGAGACGAAAACATAAATTTGAATTGGCAACAAACACTTTGCTTTTATTTTAAAAAGAGTTACAAGCAAAATTGGTGACCCAAGAAGTATTATTCTTTCCGGCATTAAAACTGCAATCGTTATATGTTCGTATCGGCTACCAAGCGAGTCTCTACTTTTAATAACGTTCTATTGGTCACTGCCTTCCTCCACTGGTGTCCTTTGGCAGCCAAAAGGAAAGTAGCACAGAACAATGACAGTGACCTTAAATGGTGTCCAAGATGCGCGCGCAACATTTTGAACTTTAAAGCCATTTATTGGTTTGTTGACAATTCAAATGTTGTGCAAAACATGTTAGCCATTCAGGGCTAGCTTGCTAAAGTTTAAAAGTCTATCTATAGCATGCAATTGTGTACGCGGCTCACTTGTATGCTGAATAGGCAAGTTTGTCTAGTTTTAGTTTAGCTCTGTTGACATGACCTTCGCCGTCATGAGGGGTAATTCTAAGAGCACCAAAAGATTTTCCCACAAATAGTATACCATGCAGCCGCGCAGGCCATTGTGCATGCTTCCCCTGGCACTTTAACAAATTGTGCGCCACTTTTTATCTACTCCATTCCACAGCTCAATTCGAGCGCCATTTCTTCTCCATTCACATGGACACTTGCACATTTACGACACACTTACATTTAAGCGTGTGTCAATGGACAAGACATGGCACCCGAATTGAGCTGTGGAATGGAGTGGATAAAGAGTGGCACACAACTTGTTTAAGTGCCGGAGGAAGCCTGCACAATGGCGTGCATGGTATACTATTTGTGGGAAAATCTTTTTTTAATGGTCTAACATGTACTTGTACGGTATTTGGCTCACAGTTTAGAGCCTTAGTGCTCGCAGAATTACCCCTCAGGACGGTAATGGGAGACTTTATCCCACCTGGACAGGAGCCCTTGCCGAATTCGTGTCCGGGAGGGGATGTCCGGGAGGGGTTCTTGTTCTGGGGGGGGATCCCAGATCCCTTCAAAGGGCTACCTTCAGTATTCGGCAAAGTTACGTCTATCTAGGTATTAAGTATGGTGTCAATATGATACACTGAGGGTTTTTTTTGTGTGTGAATTAACCTCATAACTGCTTGTGTTGCATGAGTAAGATATCTCATTGCCTGCATTGACTTCCTTTACAGGTGTAAGATCTCTTGTTACCTCCACTGATTTATTTCCAAATGAACCAAGTAGTCCAAAGGTAGTCAGTGAAATACCTGGTCCAAAATCACAAGCACTTCTCAAAGAACTAGGTGTTATACAGGTGAGTTCTTATCATATTAACAAGTTAATGGTTAGACCATATCTAAACTATAAATACCTTAAAGAAAAAAATCAATTTGTTAAGTTTTTTCTGAGGAGGATTCCATCGTTTACAAGTAACCTAGGTAATATTATTGAATGATATATAAAAAAATTGAAAATACTGACCTATACATTTGTAAGAACTTAAAATAAAAAGTACTACAGTGTAAGAAGAAATGCAATGTAGTATATTGACTATTTAAAAACTTCACGGATACATTGTAGCTGTACCTACTTCACTGTCATATAAATTTAAGTTTAAACAACAAATTTAAGTGTGAAGATAAAACCAAAAAAAATTATTTTAAAATTTAACAAAATTTTGTGAAAGTGGCCTCAGGTATATTAATTATAAATGAACTAAAGTTGACACTTGACTTTCTTCCAGAATACTGGAGCTGTCCAGTTTTTTGCTGACTATGATAAGAGTCTGGGGAATTATTTGGTAGATGCTGATGGAAATACACTACTAGATCTTTATTCTCAAATAGCTTCTATTCCTCTTGGTAGGTATTTTAATAAGATAATGTAAATTGATGTAATTTAAATTACATTTTTTTACTCAATCTAAGTTTTAATGTTTACATACATTTTCAAGCTGAATTCAACAATTTTCTGAGCCAGATTTTTGCATCATACTTTCTGAAGTACTAATAGTTCTAAATGACAAATAACACAACTTTGTATTAAAAAAATTAAAATCTGTATTCCAAAAGGAAATCAAACCATCTGTTAAAGGACAAATTGCTGAAATACCCCGAGTACGGCGTTAACCCCCAATCAATCAATCAACCATCTATTGAAGGATGCAGACCCAGCTCTCTCCCTATATATATTTTAACATTTAAACACTGTGACCTTGACATAAAATAGTGTAACTTAATTTGTCAATTACCATGTTTACTAGTAATTTGTGTAAATAACAGATCATTTTCCAGATTTTGTTATTTCATTATTATTCCTGAATATCTAAATCCGCGAAAATAACAACCCCGCGAAATGAATTTTAGCTAAATCCGCGCAAGTTTACACCCACTAAAGTAAAGTCATCTACATTAGTTTAAATTTCCATAACATTTTATTACTAAAAAAAAAATGGTGACATGATATAATGTTTTTATCCCTGTAGTGTATTTTTTGTCGTGTTATAACAATGTAGTGTGTTATTACAATGTAGACTATGGTGAAATGTTGTGTATTATTAAACCCAAATAAAGGTACATGTGCATGAACTACATGTATGTAGTTTATAAATTATTATACTGGTACAGTACATTTACACTAAGTAAAGTATAGTCACGCATATATTAGAGCCAATTAGAGGGATGAAAATATCATAATCAAATCATTTTAAATGTCACAGGGTTTATTGGGCACAATTAATTTTCCAGATTCTGTTTTTCTACATGTACATGAACATCTGGGATATTATATATAAATGTGCCATATTCCAGTCTACCATTAACATGCCGATACCTGGTACGGCTAGTTGTGAGAACTGAGTAGGTGGGATCTTTATATGTAGGCACCTAAGTCAAATCTTTTTTACATGTATTATATGCTGGACTGCAATATGAGCTCAATTTCCCTAGCCTATTTTCCATACATGTCTGCTTCTTTACTTACCAGCTGTCAGCTGTGTGTTAACTTATATTATATATGTCTGCTATATCTTGGATTGACGGCTAGTCAGCAAGGTCATCGTTAAAAATATTTCGGTTGGGCGTAACCCAACCCTGTTTTTAAAATTAGGGTCGGTCGGTAGGGTTTTTTTTAAGGACTAAATGGATGACCTAGCATAACTACTGTCGCTGTACAGATCACAAGGAAGGTTTAACTTCCATAATATTCAGTGTGGGAAAAAAAATTCAAATAAAGGCAATAAAAAGTTTACGGTAGGCAGTATGTATTACTATTAGGGTTGGTTGGGTTGCCTAACAGAAACCTTTTTTTATTATTCGGCCTGGCAGCCCGTTCCTTTTGCCCTGATTAATTTTGAGCTGAGCCACAATAACCTGATGTGTTTGTCTTGCAGTGACAAAAATGTCTTGGTTTTTTCATGTTATATGTCCTGTCATTGTCATGTATCTTGCTGTTTTGTTGTTGCTACTAGTGTCGAGCAAAGGGGGTTTCGTTCACACATTGCGCAGGTACAGCAAATATGAGTAAAATAACCTTAAGTCTTGTTTAAAGTCCCCAACAAACATGTTTCCAATAATGATTTTTGAATTTGAAAGTGATGAATTTTAATAATGTCGCAGAAATTTTCTGTTTATGTATCATAGAGATGAAAGAAATATTCAAATATATTCGAGAATACTAATTTATCAACTATTTATCAACTATTCGAATATCTAATTGTTGTTTTGGTTTAAAATTCCAGAACGCTTGCAAATTTAAAGAAAAACTATCAAAATACTGCTGCAAACAATTTTTGTTCAACATAGACATAGCAATTGTTGATGGCATTGTTCATTTAATATAACAAACTCATGTATTTCTAAGTGACGGAAATTAGCCTCTATGTGACATTAACAAATGCAGCAAATTTATGTAGTAGACTGATCATAGATACAAACAAATATTCAAATAGTATAAATTTGAATAATAAAAAGGAATATTCGAATATCAAATCTACCATTTGTTTCAGCTCTTAAGTATTATTAAAATGTGTCCTTTTCCATTTGATCCTAAAAATGCTTTTTTGGCTTATTTAAAGAGACATGGGCGACCAGATTAATGTATTTTTTGCGTAATAGTAGAATTGCATGAGTTATACTTATTTTTCTCACGATGCAGAAGTTAGAAGCATTTTCGAAAATTCCACCCCCGACACTCTAGACTAAGTAGAAGTTTAGAAGATAACAAAGTATTAAATTTAAATATGCTTCCAGAATATTAAAATGAAGGGGTGGCAACTCACATATTAACAGGGTTTTGATTGACATTCATACCTTAGCGTGTAAATAAGGTTTGTGAGTTTGATAGGCGAAATTCCACTTTTATTCTCGCAAATGATTGGTATCTACTAAACCTTACCTTAGCGACGTTCTTCGCTCCCCATAAAGTGTCACCAAACGTAACCAATCGAGTGTTAAAAAATGGGACTACAACAATGCCGTGCCCTCTTTACTTTGAGTTAGAATTTTAGCATGATTTGTCTTTGCTCTTACATTCTAAGTATTCTATGAAAAAATGTCATTTCAACGGTAGTGTTTAATTAAGGACAAATGATAATACTACGTAAACTCATAGCAATCTGAATTTGTTGATAAAAGTGATTTAGGGCACCCATGTATCTTTAATAATGTTATCTTTTATTATGTTACTTTTATGTGAAATGCAAGTAAAAAGAATAAATAGTTTCTGAGTAAACGGTTAATGTTTTATCTGGAGAAATGTATCTGTAAGTTATTATTTTAGTGTTGGTTGATAATTATAACATGTCTTTTAATATGACAGGCTACAATCATCCAAGATTACTGGCTGCAGCACAAGATAAAGCTAACCTGGTAAGTTTCTACAAATAATGTATGTAACAATTTAGTACCAAGGCAAATTACGAAAGCTTATTTTTTAAACTAAACTATCCCTACAAATATTAAAGACTACATTTTCATGTATAGAATGGCAAATTGTAATAGATGTATGTCTGTAGAGAAGGTGAGATTTGGCAGACAAACTTAATGCTAGAAATCAGAGAAAATAATTCAAGAAAACAGTTTTATTTTTTGTTCATGTTATTTTTTACTTCAATTCTTTCCATGTTTTTTTTGCACTAAAAGATAAAGTTAGATTAAACAATTTGGTTATGCATAGAGTCCTTCCCTCTTATATAATTTATAATCCTGTTTGTGTGATAACAACATGAATTACATTATATAGTCAAATAAATACACATATAAAAATTTAAATAAACATAAAAATTTCATACACAAAAAAATATTTAAAAAATAAAAACTGTGTTTCAAAATATATGGTGAAATGTACATATATTAGTGCTTTTAAAACAGGATATTTTTAAGTTTTGCCTTAAAACTTGTGTATGTTTGTATTTATTATTTTGGCTTTAAAAAAAAATGATGAAAATTGAATGTTTTTAAGATAAATTAGTGACATGAAGTGACTGTTGAGACTTGTCACTTGACTAGTGAATATTGACTATAAAACAATTATGAAATATTTTGTTTTCCAGTCCACATTTGTAAACAGACCTGCTCTGGGATGCTACCCACCCAAAGATTTGGTTCAACGTCTAAAAGGGGCTCTACTCAGTGTAAATATTGTTTTTTCCAGCTAATATCAATCATTTCATTAAATCCACCTGAAAATTGTACTTTAAGCAGATTAGAAATGACAAAAACTATGAAAACTAAAATCCTTTCCAAAGATTAACTGAGTAAAACATCCCTGTTTTAACTCTTCAGAAAAAGATTTAAATGAGCCAATCAGGTGTCAACTGTCTGGGTCATGCAGTGTTATACTTTACCTATGTCAATTTGGTTGCTGAATAAAATCAAAGACCTTTTGTTTATAGAGGTATTTCTAAATGCTTTCCTCACTGTCTTTGAATTATTACACGATTTCTGCAGTCTCGTACTGGCTATCTAAACATTGAATATTTTTTATTTCAGTGATAATGTTCCAATTTATGGACAGACTTCAACAGTTTTGTGTTTGGGGAAGAACTTCTCGATGCCCTGGCTAATTTAATTTTGGCTAAGGGCCTTCAGAAAGTAAATTTGTTGTGGTTTTTGTCCTGTCTGGTCTTTTATGTGACCTATGAGGCCAAGGGTGGTTTCCTCCATCCAATTGGGCTGGCACGCTGCAATTAGATGAATTACCCCAGTGCATGGTATTAAACCCCAATGAAACAACCAGCACGTTAAATCCTGGCAAACAGAACTTGTTAGAATTTGTCTTAACAAGCATTAATTAATTTATTAATTCTTGATAATAATTGTAAACCTAACAAATACCTGATGCCAGACACCAGTTTGTCTGTGGGATTTGACTATGATAAATATCTGATTGATTGTAAACCTAAGAATGATTGGTTGGAATGGTTGCTTCAAAATCTGTGTTGTGTGGATCAAATAATTATTAGGTGGAAATTCTGAATGATGGAAAGTCTGTTGCCCGGCATGCCTGGGTGAATTCTTGTAGCATATAATTTCCAGTAGAGGAGTGCAAGGAAACTGGACACTGTGTTACAGTTTTGAGGGTAGAATATTGGAGGAAAGAAACTGGCTAGAAATCAATCGATCCAGGGAAAACTGTCTCAGGGTAACAGCTTGGGACAAACAGCTGCTCCAGGGTATTGATTCTCCCCACTCTTTGAGGATTAATGGAATCCTTTGGAAAATTGTAATCCTCAATGACACATAGAATATCTTATAGCTAGCACCGTCCTTATGGGAATTTTGGCTTTGTATTTTGGTATAGGTTGTATATATGGTGAATGAGCAATTGCGTTCAATCCAGGATAAAATAATGTCGCACCTTATTGAATGTCTCTTTCCATTCCTGTATGATGGAGTAGTCTGTCTATACCGAGATACAGACAAAATCCCGATGAACAAAACCCCCTAAACGATTGAAATGGACATAACCCCATATAGTTGAATTGTGTATAAAATATTATTAAAATATTATTTTAAAATATTGATTTATTATGCCCCCCTCTTAATAAGAGGGGGAGGGGCATATATGTTTTACCTTATCGGTCCATATGTCCGTACGTCTGTGTGTCCGTCCGGGAAGCTTGTCTAGGCTGTATCTTGGTTACTTTTCAGCTTAGCATTTTGAAACTTGGATACTATATTCCTTTCAATACGCAGATGTCCAATGTGGAAAGAAAGTTTTCAGAATTATTCAAATTTCCACATAAATTATGCAAATTACCTCTGTCCAAAATTCCCTGTCCGAGCTGAATCTTGGTTACTATTTAACTTAGAATTTTGAAACTTGCATTGTGTGTTCTCTAAAATATGCAGATGTGCAATGTAGAAAAAAGTTATCAGAATTATTAAAATTTTTACATACATTGTAAATTATGCAAATAAACTTTTTATCAATTTTGTTTTGTGTGATTCTTGTCCGGGCTGGATCTTGGTTACTATTTAACTAAGGATTTTGAAACTTGGATATTGTAGTCTTCTCAATATGCAGATGTGCAATGTAGAAAAAAGTTTTCAGAATTATTCAAATTTCCACATAAATTATGCAAATTAGCTCTCTGTCAATTTTTATATTGTCTGATCCCTGTCCAGGAATGATCTTGGTTACTTTTTAACGCAGGATTTTGAAACTTGCATACTGTATTCTGCTTAATATGCAGATGTTTAATGTAGAAAAAAGTTATCGGAATTATTTCAATTTTCCCATAAATTATGCAAATTTTTTTTTGTCTGATCCCTGTCATATAAGTGGTACAACGCTAAACACCAGTCAAATAAATGAATTAATTCAACCAATAGATGGGAGTTGTTGCTCGCAGCTTCCTGTGGCTTAGTGCTCTTGCAGCCAAGATGCACATGGATCTGAATTGTTGGGGTGTTTTGCAGTTAAATTTGCACATTTTGTCATTTATTGTCACCCATTTGGTTGGCAGTGCGTCCCAGATCTGATTTTGAAGGAGTAAGTCTTGATTAATGGCGAGCTCACTCAGTCAATTATTCTATGTTCAACCTACATGTATTTGAATGCTACATTTATACCAAAATAAACATTAATATCTTAAAAATTGGTACAGTTGAAAAGCCATATCACCATATCACTGAGAAACAAATTTAAAAAAATGGCTTGACAAAAAAAATCTGAAAGAAAGCAAGAAAAAAAAAAATCGTAATGGCCTGAATAAAGCTTGTATGTACTGCAGAGTTTGTCATCACTCTAGAGCTTCATAGGCAAATTTTTATGAAAATTCCCACATAGTAAATCTCTCGGACAAGGTTGTGAGGTCAAGATCATTGTGGGTATTTTTAAAAAAAAGTTTTTCATCCCTCTAACAATTTTATTTATTGGTGAATTGTTATGCAATTTCACTCACATGGTTATTTATAGTCCGTCAGCCTTGCTCACTGATGCACTTGCTTTTAATGTTTTTAAGTCAGGGCCATGTAGATTAGGCAAATCACTACACTTAGTCAAAAGAATGATAAATACAATAATTGTTTACATTATTATGTTAATACCAAGTAAATTAGGTAATAAATAAATATGATTAAGAGTGAACAAACAAAACTAGTTTAGGTTTGTTGTTTTCTGAATTAACATGTTTACTGGTCAACCAACTGAAATCTTCTGTTAGACTTAGGAAGATAATATTCATGTGCATGGGCTATCAGTCGTTTTGTACCGGTATACAAGTAAACTCAATTGGAATTTAACCTGCGACTCACTCACAGGTTGCACCTTCAGGCACATGTAAGGGCAAATGGGTTAAATTTGTGAGCCACTGTCTGGTTTTTACTACAATTGTAGCAGGCTGTACATAATATCCTAATTCTGAACACAAATCAAGTGAAATAAAGTTTTCTTTGTTAGGGACTTAGGACTATTAAACTAAAATAGGTCCTATTTCTGAACCTAACTATACTCTAGTCTCTAGCTGAAACTAAACTAACGTTGTTTGTCCAAATATTATAGCATTATTCCCACTGACGATTTTAAAAAAATAAAAGAAACACATGGTTGTCATTATTATCCCCTGTCAACGAAGTGAAGAGAGGGATAAGATTCGTCCAGTATGTACATACGTACTGCTAAGTTTCTCATCACTCTAGCTGCTTTATTTATGGAATTTTTTGAATCTTCACACACATTCTTATTGAGAATGTCTTGGATAAGTTTGAATTTCAGGGTCCTGGGGTCAAGGCAAATAAAAAGCTTGTCACCACCCACTCTCAGTTTTATTTATTGGTGAATTGTGATGAACAGTTTTGAGGTTATGTTGTCAAAGTCATATTGAGGTAAATCGTATTGTCTTGAGATTACTTAAAAAACAAGGCAACTGAAATACTGAATCATGCAACCATGTGTAAGCTTACCTTTAAATGAAATTGCAACTTTTCTACTATGATTGCTTTGTTTTTTTTTCAAAATCTTGAATTTAGATTACTATGCTGATGTATATTGAAATTTATTATATATATACTTCCTGTGATTGGTTCATTCTTGGTCACTACATATCAAAGCATATTGACCCGTTTTAAAGCAAAACTAGTCAATATCAGTTGAGAAATATACACCCGATTTCTGTAGAAAAATCCGGTGAATATTTCGATTGAATCTCCTGACGGGTCATTTTTTTCACTAGCAGACGAGAACAAAGGAGTCTACAGACGAAGCGAATGTCCAGGCCAACTCTAAAAAGTGTTTTGCGTACGTAAATTCAACTGATTTTGAGAAGTTTTTGAGGGAGAAAGATTTGTTCAACCCCCGGGAGGCTACGTAACGAGGCCTATGTAAGATTATTACAATATCTGACGGAGAAGAGTTTGAACAAATGGCCGTTGAAACACTTGATTGTATTTTGTGTAAGTTTTATGTCCAGGCTTTTAACAAAAAAGGAGAATTATTTAATGAATTTTCTTATATAATAAAACAGTTATGGGCTTTTTACATCGTGATTATGCTGTTGATATTGACCCAAAGAAAAAACATTGACCTCAGCTGACACCTCGGTCAATATTTGTTCTATGGGTCAATATCACGGCATAATCACCTTGCAAAAAGGCCATAACTGTATATTAGTATCAATTTTTATCTTTTTACTTATTTTCTCGATTGAGTATGTTTCATACTCATACAGAATTAAAATAAATGAATAAATTAATTTTACAAAAATATATGTATTTTATTTATTATTCAACTGTTTCAAGCCAGGTGACCCTGTGTAGGCCTATTCAGCAGTACAGAAACATACACACATTTAAACGTGAAACGTTTCGTACATGCCTGGTTAAAAAATACAGTTTCTCCAGAGTTTTGTCAATATGATACTGTTTAAATCAAACTGCTCTTATCTCAGACGGTGATTTATTTGTGAAATATCAAAATGGGTTTTTCATGTACACATATTCGATTAATTGACCAAGATCTCTCTAATTCGACACACTGTCTATAGGTCGTGCCACACGAATAATTTGTACTTTACTGCTACCATATTCGTGTCATCTCTAACCTTAGGGGTCTCCCTAAATCGGGTCAATTGGATGGTGTGAAATGACCGGACCAGACAAATTGTTTTCTTAAGTCAACTATCTGACACATGTCCAAGGAAACACCCTTTATTACTGTTATAGATGATATGTTATCAAGAGAGCTGCCTCCAGCGACTTTATAATTAGATAACGGGTATACTACAGGATGTGATCCATTTGATTAAAACCTTCGCCGCTATATATAACCGGCTTGGTCACAAACAGGCTTCATTTCATGTAGTGATATGGGTAAATTTTTAACAGATTGCGTCGGCGTCAATCGGCGAATTACTGCTGTAAGAATACACAGGGCTTGCATGTCGTACGACAACAGAGTAATTCAATGTTTTAAAATCTTTACAATCAAATGTAATTGTGATAAGATTGTCAAAAAATAATCAATATTATGTCAAACTGTACACATTCACAAACATTTCCAAGCTATATGTTTTCCGTAAAAGGGGTTTTACCCTTATGTAAACGTCATTGGAATTTCCAGCTTTGGAAATAGTGCACGAAACCGAAAGCTTGACATTTCGCTTATTTGACCCAAAGTTCTAGTCTTCGTTGACAAGCTAGACAGTACGTGTTGATTATAAAACAATCTGATTAAATCATATCTATCTTAGCTCCCAGTGTTGTACTGTCGCAATGTAGATCTGACAACATACTATAGCAAACAGGATCCAACGACGTCAACTAGTGTCGGGTTCAAGAAAGGTCGCCGTGTAAATTGTCCAATGAAAAATCAGATAGCAGAAAGCATAGACGCTTTTAATCTAGGGCAGTCACAGGGGATCCCCCTATTCACCCACCTTGGATTGGTAGGCGATCCTCTGAGTGGTCGACCAATGGACATCATTTGGGGTGGTTTGTCCTCCGACCTACATCGCGACAATGAAATCCCGGGGAGCTAATGTAGATCTGATTTTAATTCGACTGGTATATACAATGGATGTGATCATATCATGTAGACAATCGTCGGTCATTTCCGTGTCGTTAATAACCCCGTCTGTGAAACGGTTCATTGTTGTTGTTATAAGTAATTACGTTACAGGGTATTCGTTGTATTTACATTGCATACACATGGCTACTTGTTTGAATTTTAACACGTTAAATGTAGAAAAAAATTGTAAAAGCGTTCTATATTTCAGTCTGGTTCATTTTACAAATATTATGACTACCAATTAGGAGTTTAACATAGAAAAACATAGTAGCAACTCCGAAGAAAGATACCGAATTAATGTTGATTAATAAACCGAAACGTTGAGTCAAAATAAATTCCTGTTCTTTCTTCGGAGTTGTTACCATGTTTGATTAGGTTGCAAAAGCGTTCATTTTTTTTGGCATGAATCCGCGAAGTGCTTCGGTTCGGGCGAAACCACTAATCAGATTTCCTGTTACGGATCAGTAGCTTGCTACAGAGCGTTTAATTGGTTGTTGTGTCTGTTCCTCTCCAGGATTGACATCCGTTGTGTAGATTCCCGATACGCAAACATCCCGAAACAGCGGCCTCAGGCAAGTTTCGACATTCGATCTTATATGAGTCCTCAAAACAGCCGCTGATATTCATAAAAAAATGTCACTTCCTAAAAAATAATCACCTTTCCTGCCTCTTGCGGTTGTATATTAATATAAAGGATACCACACCTAGAGGAAAAGTCATTAAACCCGCTTGGCCGTTTTTTTGTTGTTGTTTTTGTATTTTTATTATTACAAGCAAAATTGTTCCTCGCTTAAGATAATGTCACATGCTATAGCCCGTCACATGTTGTAGCCATAAGCAGCTATAATATATGTTAAGTGGTCAGGTGGTAGGCCAATAGGCCAAGCCATAGACGATGGGCGTGTTCGATTGACTGTTCGGAGTGTTCGGAACAGACAAAACAACCAATTGAATGCTCAGTAGCAAACTAAAGATCCGTAACAGGAAATCTGATTGGTGGTTTCGTCTGTTCCGAACACTCCGAAGACACCAAACATACGCCCGGATTTTTTAACTAACCCAAAATTTCCCTGGCAAGTTTACGATCTTTGACAGTGTTCTAATATACTGATCTATGGAGATGATCGAAATACTTTTAAATGAATATTAAAACGAAAATTGGAATATGTGCACTTGACTTGAGATGCCGAAGAACTATATCTATATCTTGGTGCGCTTATAACAAACACATGCTCTCTCCTGTAATATTTATGTTGATGCGATATGCGTCTTTGAAAATGCTACGTATTATCAAAATGTCATGTTATATTTTTTTAACATTTCATCTTCTTTTAAATAACTGTTTGTACCGGTATCGTTAATTATAATTAACAGATTGCAAAATTGCACCCCGGAGTTTTCTTCTAATACTGTAGCACAATCCAATCGTGAAACAGGTTTTTCCTCCGCATTTCGGTATGAAGCTTTATCGTAGTTTCATAAAATTCAACACTTTCCTTTTCATAAAACTTATCCATACTACAGGCCCCCTGTAGTTGTGAGAGAAAAAAGTAAAAAATGCGACATTTGATGAGTTTTTTCGATATGCACAAATGACGGTTCGCGCAAGCCTTCCTCGTTGATATTCATCCCCAAGACGAGCCACTGATCTATATTAGGCCAGCGAGGCGGTCCCAGTAGTCAGACGACATTTGATCAGCTGTCCATATATAGTTGGGTACAGGATTGTTACAACGCTCTCTATCTAATGTATTCATGGAGTATTACCCGAGTTACCGAACCACCTTGTTATATATGGCATGGCTCATTAACTTTCATGTATACATTAAACATCGCAATGCGTAGCCTATCAAATTACACATTAAAAAAAAATATTTTAATACGGTACATCGTACATTCACGGCGGTAATTTTTTCTGAAAGGTCATACTTTGGGCCATACTAAAAACATATTGAAAACCCAGTTTAATTAGTTTCAACAGATTGTATGCATAAATTCTGAGGTATAGCCCCTTTTAATCTGTGTATGGAGCTATAACTATAATCAACAGATTCAAATGTTAAACCCTGGAGTTGTCTCCTCACATTGCAGCACAATCTGATCTGTAAAATGTTTCGAAATAGCATGTGGTTGATAGTTCAGGGAATCCAAACTATTTATTACTGTATTTGACACTGTCTTATTGTTATTAACAGTCTTATTTATTTATCTATGGCCCCGTGACAGGGGCAATTGTTCCAGTGGCAAGGGACAATTGTACCACATACATTTATATGAACCAAAACTTTTTTTCTTTAACATATTAGAAGTTTTAATTTGATTTAAACCTTTATTTAACATGTTTCCGTTCATTTAACAAAAGCTAACATCTCGGAGTGTTACATTAGGAGCACATTTTGGTATTAATTACATTTTAGTATTTAAGCTGGATTTGAACTATTATTGTTCCCTGCTACATGTACTTTCGTTCGTTATGTCTGTCCAGTTTTTCGTTTGTCCCACACATGTTTTGAACATCATAACATTGATATAAATTATTTGATTGACTAAACTGAAATTTAAGCTTATACATCAGAACTGTTATTTTCTGAAGGGGCAATTGTAACTCGTATAACATTTGCCCCCGATCAAATCAGCCATCTTTATGAACGCTAAATGTATTTTCACACCTTTCCAAAATTAAAACTTTCAGCTGCATGCCTGAAAACACATTGTTTTCATAATATAAAGTTCAAGCTGCTATATCCAGAAATTATACTTGCAGACATAAAATAAAATGAACCCAAAAATTGCTTTCCTGGACAAAAAATCGTTTTTCGGCTGTGCTCTGTGCATACCTTAAATTTGTTACATTTGCCCCGTGTTACATCAGTACCCCGTTCGGTTTTGTTTTATTGCCCTGCTATTTAAAAGATGCACAGAGAGAAAGTCTATGGACCCGTATTACCATTTACAACAGGGTAGGTCCATTTTTGGGGGATGTAGGCTGATTGGTAGTTTTGTGTTTTACACCATACTCACGGGTATTTTACATATATATCGGCGTGTCAGGCCAATGGGTTGGGGAAACCACACCTGACAGCGACTGCAACATAGCAACAGAAGTATACCAAATACTTTCTATGGACTTTATTTACTATTCGGTTATAGCGATATTGTCAAAGATCATAAGTGATATTAACCTTTCAAAGATGCATTTTATGGCAGTAACTGTGTCCACATGCAGATATATATTTTTCTTTTTTGGTTGGCTTTTAACATCGTGGTCAGGTATATTTTATATATATGACGGCGTGTCGGTCCAACGGGTGAAGGAAAGCAGCTTTTATGCCAATGACAACACGCAAGGCGAGACTGGAAACCAACAGAAGAAAAAACTAAAAACGACACCACATAAAAACTACTCTTAGTTCATAAGCCACCATGCCATCAGAAAGCTTCCATCCAACCCGAACATTTTACATTTTAGAAAAAGTTTTCAATTTACACATATTTTCATCAGCTTCGCAAGATTCATTATTATATTAAGTTAAAGGCTATACCGCAGAATTGAGGCATAAACTCGACTGAAACAAATAAACCGGGGTTTCTATGTGTATTTCTCTAGTATGACCCAAAGTGTATACGCTTTCAGAAAGCATCAACCTCGGGAAAGTGCGACATATCGTATTAAAATAATAATAAAGTCGGCAAAATGTTTAATGCGGGTCGCTTAAAGATTTTACAGACTTTATTATGTTAAATCTGTAACAGAGTGTGTTCCGTTACATTTTGAGTTCAGTTAAAATAACAGAATATTGTGTTGATCCAAATACTACAGAATATTGTGTTAGCTGTTCTGTTGTGTACAATGAGTTTTTAAGTGGGCATTTGCTATAATTATATAGTTTGCAAACGTGTACAGAAAATAAACCTATGGCTACAACCTTCAATTGCTCTAAATAAGGTATTTTGCCAGCTTGATGTCTGATGAGAAATTTGTGATTACAAAATATCTAAACACAAAATATTTTCTCAGAATTATCAGCAAATCACTCATAACACTTGCTTCAGTATATGGTATAAACTATATTTATTGACCGGTAAGAGGCCACTACAAGTTATTACGGCGAATGTATTACCCATAATATTCTACGATTGACGAGTGGTTCCTTAGTAATGTGGGCTAATATAGGGACAATACTTCTGATTCGATCGAAGTGGTGAACCACGCAGTGAAATCTGATAGAGATCGGTACATGTACATCTGCTGGAAATTTTCTCGAGTCGGAATTAAAATGGGGCTGCTTTTCTGCTGGTTATATGGTTTGATTTGATTTATTAACCAATAAACAAAAACCCAAATTGGGAGCAATGATTTATGTTAAGATGACTGGCTCGGGGTTTTTATGCCGATATCCCTAGTAGATTACAGGATATAACATTTCAGTGGCACCCACCCTCTTTGGAAGCTTAGCAATATAAACATAATTATATTCCTCACTAACATTAATTAAGTGATTGGTTGGGGTTTAACGCCGTGCTCAGTGATATTTCACCTATATGACGGCGTTACTGCCCAATAGGTGAAGGAAACCACCCAACTTAAACATTGACGAGACAGAACAAATACAGTTGAAACAAGAAGGAAAGCTCTTCAGAGACCTGCGGCGGGTGGGGGTGTGTGGGTGGGTGAGGGGGGGACCCCTTCGACAACGGCAGTGTTCCTTCATTTAGCTCCAAAGGTTGGCTACCATTGTAT
>JAVFBY010126671.1:0-11763 GCA_034781015.1 Tonicella lineata
TCCCCTCCCGTAAAGCGACAACGTCATTTTGCAAAGTGACGTCACTCTGATGACGTAACGTGATCTAGAAAGTCGCGTATTAGGACTTTGACATTTATACGAGACCAGTATTTGTTTGCCGCAAGAAGGTAAGGATAAAATCGGAAACTGTGAGTATCGAAGTTTAATCCATATTGTTGTGAAATTCAAAACGAATGAACGCATCTTACGGCCAAATACAATTATGTTAAAATCTCCACCTATAACGTCATTATTTATTTTGTGACCGGCACAGTTATCTATTGTGACTCGATGCTTTGACATGCCATAGAATCGATGTTTGTTTGCTTGTTTGATTGTTGTTTGCCGTCGCATTCAAGAACATGTCACTTATATGGCGACGGATTATCTGAAATACTTAGTATGGTGGAAAACCGATAGGAAACCCCCTACAAAACACTCCCGCAGCGCTATAGCCGATGTCACCTCTTGTCACTTTTATGACGTACCGGCCTGTTATTGAGGGAGAACATGTAAAAACTAGTGGCATTTATCAGTTCAACAATAATTCCATTGACTTTAAATTATCGGTAAAGTTGAAATTGTGAGTTGAGCAACAGGCATTGAAATCTCACTTTTAGTTGCTTGACTTGTCCTACAATGCTTAATAGTGACATTGTCTCCTCGGCACTTGCTAAATTCCATATTTCGGATGCCTATCTTAATTTTATGTATTTAAAATGGCTATATTCTCATGAGGATAAGATAGCCTAAATGTGAGTTATTTCAAATTATTTGGAAGTGTTGACTTAAGGGATCGTATCCAACCTTCGTCCGTCTTTCTTTGGTCTTGTGCAGACATAATTATTGCTATTAGTAGTAGTAGTAGTATAAGACTGCATGCTTCTTTAATCGACACCAGAAATATGCATACAACAATACGCTTGGAAGCAGAAATCTTATGACCAGATTAAAATCACTTGTTAATATACAAGAATGGCGGTTTTCGCTCTCAACAATATTCTTGTCCATTTATTTCCATCCAAACTGTAATGACAGCAGATGGCGTCTTCTCTAAATATCCTTCGGAAATCAGGATTTACCGATTTGAGGGCAATAAGCTTCCAAGACAATTCTTCCGAAAGTAAAGCTTAAGGATATTTCCAATCGGAATTATGTAACGATAAGACAGCTTTTCCATAAATCTATGAAGTTACTCTCCCCTTAAGCTGCTGGTGTATTTAGAGGAGGAATTATAGAGAAGCACTTGGCGTGCCTGAGAGGTTATAGGATTCTCTGTAAGAACAGCTTGAGAGAAGGTTTATTGAGCTGTTAGTGTTAGACCTACGGACACAGTATTAACCCAAATGTCAAATGCACACATAGATTGTATCCTTAAATCGGTTTAACTCCAAATTCCTTTAATAAGACTTAAAAACGATTTGTCGGGGGAAAAGGACTGATTAAACAACTTTAAATATAAATGTCCAGCATGGACCGAATTCAAATTTGTTTTATTGACACGATGGATTTTTTACGGCAGGACATCAACACTTATATAGCGATTTTGCATTATGTGATAGTAAATCGGGGGGAGGGTGTTCTGGTAGCAATCGGTACCTTCCACCTTCATGTTTATACTGTATATACCCCTATTACACAAAGGGTTGTGGTCTATTAATATAATTATAGAAGTTCCTTTCTTCACGTACATTACTCTCATATCCTGAATGCACACAAATTCTGCCCCAAATTTGACTCAGGAGAAATAGATAACATTTTCAATAATTGGGATAAAAACAAAAAAATTTCCGGAATTTAAAGATACTTTTAGAAAGAATAATTAATTTGAAAATCTTGTAATAAGTTGCCCCTATGCAGTCATTCGTATTCAAATATTGTGTTTTGTGTGGGGGTTTTCGTAAGTGGAGATTTTTTTCGGGTGCTTTTCCTGTATGTGGATTTCTTCGTTTGTGTATTTTTGGAATAACAGGATATAATTGGTGCTGCTATATTATTGGATCTATACGTATTGAAGACTGGTTTGAGATGGTTTCTGAGATACAGTTATTTTTCTACATCTGGTGAGACAATTTTATCGGCCACTGTTCAGAACTTCAGCTTGTAGCAGCGACTTTATCTTTTCTTAAACATGATAAGCTTCACGAGGGTCCTTCACTTCTATTGCTAACGATTTCTAGTATCGTATTGTGAGTACGCATTGTGTATTCTGTCTATGGTTCCCAATTAGCACGGGATATTGTCTTATCGGATTTCCTAATTGACTAGCATTATCCACGAGCAATTTATTGGACTTGCATACCAACTAAATGCAAGGATTATGGATTGGCAATTATTGCGGATTTGTTTATTATTAACTGTTAACTACCATGATTCATGGACCATTGTACCACTATTCCAATACGAAATATTACGACATAATATAACGATATAACAAGGTCGAGAAAATTAAGTTGAAAAATAATACATAGCTTGTACGAATTCGGTGGAATTTAACTTGTTTACAGAACACAACCTCTCGTTTAACTATTCTGGCAATATTTTAATTTTTCAGATGGTTTTTATTATTATATTGTTGAATTATCACATAATCTATAAAGTTGGGTTTTAAATTAATTAAAATGTTTAACAAGGATACATATCTCCTTTGGGTGACCGTGTGGTGGCCGTGTATGCTTAACTACTATTATTACAATCTAGCATGGTACACGCAGTGCTGAGCTCCACGATGGAACAGTAAGATAACGTATATAGTACTTACCCTCATAATTTTAACTCTGTGATCAATTTTTGTTGAAAAAAAATAAAAATTGACTTAATGCGAATTTTCACTTGGCTTTGTTTTGCCTTGTACTAACATAACGAGAGATAACTAATTGATTTATTTGTATTTAGCTTTAAATATAGAATCTCATAATATAGCTTTACATTTAAATACGGATTTTATTTAATCTTATTATAAAGTTTTTAAGTTATTTATACAATTATACTAATATTTAACACTACTTATTGTACAATAGTTTAGTCTGGGGATAGTACACAATTCCATCAGGTTTTGTGGATTGCGTCTTTAGGCTGTTTACACAAAACTTCAGCCTACACTGATAACATAATGTTTTACCATTATACGGATTGGGGCCATATATATTAATATTAATAAGTCTTAGTTATGAAATGAAGTTATATCGTTTAATATGTAAACTCTGCTATATTGATGATGAAAACCAATATAAATGGCGAACCCTGCTATCATTAACTTAAGTTTCCCGATATACGATGAGAAACCGTGCCACATTAACATAAGGCTAAGTGCAATGATGAACACGCAGCTCAATTGCCAGCAATTCGGTTCAGTTATCACTGATATAATGTTATATGTTATATGGCTCTTGGTGCTAAACGACATGATAGTGAATGTTCCGCGCTGTATGTTATCAGATTAATTATGAAGCAGTGTATGTGAATTCTAGAAACGACTTGTTCATTAACACTGACCCTATGCCGACCACTTTCCAATCAACGAGTTGATTTCATGCAATATAGTCTGATTTCGTAAGCAGTGTGTTAATGAACATAGGGATTCAGTCTATCCAAATCAGATCTTAATATAGAAGAGAAATTGACTACATAATAGTGTTGGTCATGTTTCCTCTAATAATCAAACTACTTCACTAGTTTAGCGGACTTCGGGGGGGTTTTCTGCATGAAATATGCATATTTCCATGTCATTCCACATTTTTTTCTCGGTAACCTATTTTAATAGCACATGATATCTCACATGACAACCGCTTTATTAAAACAAAGGCATATATATTTTTATTAATGCAGAGAAAGAAAATGTGACAAAGGCATATATAGGTTCACGTCTAAAACATTTCTGTACAAAAGCATACTGTTTTTCTCGTTATTTTTCATAACACTTTCTTAGTTAGAACAGATCCAAGTTGAGGTCTTTTCGCAGTCTAAACCCCATAGGGGAATCGAACCGACGACACCTAAAGTCAGGCAACGAATCTCCAGCATTCAGTGCCTGCAAACCTTGACCACATCGCCAAGCAACCGTCTACATTTCAATGGCTTCCTGTATAAGATTAAGTCTGCAGATTTTTTTTTAACTAGAATGTTTTCTAATTAAGAAAGCGGTTTCAAAATAAAATGAAACCAACTCACCCACCCTCCCTATAATTGTGCAAAATTGTCTTCATGGTAACCTAGACCTTGACTGTCCAAAATACTATTAGTTTTTTTACCAAAAGCAATACAATTTTTTTTACGCTTTCTCAATATTACCTACTGCATATCGACTATTTCGTTAACAGGCATTAACAACTGCTTATACAATTATATAATAAAATGAAAAGCTAAAAGAAAAACAGCATAAAAAAGCTTAACTCCCACACATTCGAGGGCGTTTGAACATTTCCTGGAACGTGGGTGGAAAATAGCCTTCCTTCCCGTCAAAATTGAGATGAGAATAGATTCGTCATACGAGCAATAAAATATTCAGTTTGTTCAGGACCGTAATAGAATTACAAGACGCTGTTGATGAATAACCCATAACACGCGTGTATTATGAGTAGAAGATATTATTGTGAAAAAGCCCTTAAAAACAAAAATTCTACACTGATTTAGTTTCTGGCAAATGCCTGCTAATGTAACCGCTAAAATATTTCTGGAATACATTTTTTCATTGCTCTATTTATAGCACTAAAAAGCTGACATTCTTAACAAATCCATCTTTCACGGTCAGTGTGATATTTATTTGTACAATGCAATGTAGACTGGTATACGACATTGATTATTTGTTTGATTTAGCTCTTACGCCGTAGTCAAGATTCGTATGACGGCGTGTCAGCATACTGAGTGGATGGATCCACCCTGACGCCACTGACATTGTTAAAGAAGGACAGGACGAATAACAGAATATCACAACAAATCGGCTTCCTGTTGCCCCTTTGTTCTGAGAGAACCGGGGCATCAGGAAGCTACCATAAACCACCCGTAATAATATGTTGATTTACTATTCCAGTGTATGTTCATGTGGAACATTTTTATATGTTTCTTTGCTGGAGTTCGAGGGTTGCGTCTTTGTGTAGTAGCCTATAGGTAGTCTATTTATTGACTAACGTTCAAAACTGCGTTAAGTAACACCGACAAATGAGTCATAAAGAGCAATACACTTGAATACGACGCTAAACAAAAATAAACATTGTTAGTTTGTCTGTTTGGTTGGAGTTTTTGACCGTAGGCCTAAACAAAGATTGTTTCGTTCATATGACGGCGTGCTGGTCCAATGTGTGGAGGAATCCACAGTCGACGTCACTAGCTATACCGACAATGAAAGGACAGGACAAGGACAGAACACAACACATCCGCTTCCTGGTATAAGATTTGGCCTACCCTTAGCTATGAAAGCGCAAGGGTATAAAGAATCTCTCGACACCCACACGCATAAAAAACAAAAAATATGTAAATAAAAATAAATGAATACTTCAATATTGGTATAATAATGTGATTTGTGTCAACGTCGTTATTATGCATATGCCTAATTAACTTCGAACCAATCGTTCACCACAACATCCACCATGAAATAAAAATATACTAGTTTGTTGTTTTAGCTGACGTACCTTTTTGTCAAAGCATATATTGCAGATGAAGAGACATGAGTCGATAGGGTCCATTTCGTCTAGGCCCACAACTGGATATACAGTAGCTGATGATACAAGTGCGGTGGCCAGCACCAACAACAAGCAGGAGACTTGTAAATAACCCATGATTAAAGCGAAAATGGCTGTGGAGAAAACAGATATTAAATTTTTTTTTTTTTAATTAATAAGAATACAAATGTCATTTATTTGAAAGCTGATCATTGCACCGCGAAGGACAGAATATACTTTTTTCAAACAGCTTAGAAATCGATGAATCTGTATTAATAATTTGTCATCTTTTTTATGAACGGTAGTTTGGTTGCATGTCAGTATTTTTTACTTTTTATTTACACAGCCCATGATAACAAATAGAGATGAGGGCAGTTGAACCAAAGCTGTATATATTAATGGTCGTTTTGCACCTGAATTATATTAAATATTATGACAGCAAGTATACAAAAATAATTTAAAAAAAAAACACGGCTCACTTTAGAAAAAAATGAATGTTGTACAACAACAAAATTATTGTACGATAAAACTTTACCCCATATTGTACTCTACACGGAAATTATGCGCAAAACTATATTTCTTGTACGACATTTCTCAACACTGGTCCAATTACACGTTCCGTAAAGACATGTTTGTAGAACAGGCTTTTTAAACCCACTTAACATTATATAAATTAAGTTAAATTTATAATATATTAAGACACAAGGAGCCCTGCTATTATATAAACCTTTAGGGCCTTTCGATGCCAAATCAATTTGGCACTGCTAAAAATATAAACTATTATTTTGGAACACTTTCTGAGCCTTCCAATCGTTTTGTCAGTGGGCTATGGATATCCCATAATAATGTTTGATTGGTGTTAAACATTGTACTCAGGGTTGTTTTATGTAAAAGGAAAATTTGCACTACCGGTGTTTTTGGTGGAATGCCTGGAGGAAACCTCGTTAAACTCATTTCAATATCCGTCATATATGGGGAAAATTCCGTTATGGTAGTCTGACGGCCTCGATCCTCTTCAGAAGAGGAAAGGGATTTCACCAGTCGAAAGCACTGCGCGGCCCTAATTAAGTCAGGTGATTATTTCGGAAGCTTTTCTTTGCCAGCTGTTCCCCCCAGTACCAGGTACAGTCACAACCTAACACATAATCATTAACACTTTTACTGGAATCTGGTCATATCAATGAGATTTTATATGGAGTTTAATTAGGAATGTTTTGCGCTTACTCTGTTCTCAATGCGTAGCATGCCTATAAATGTATTTGGATTTTGGCCTATTTTATTAATGGTATAGAGGTGACCAAAGCGTTCGCTATTATCTCAGCTGTTTGTCTGTTTGTAGGTTCAGGTATATTTCACCTACATGACGGTGTATCAGCCAAATGGGTCGAATAAAGTGAATTCAAATATGAAACAATATTTTGTTTTGTAACCCAAATTTATCATTAGCCATCGACATCTGCATTAGAATTCATAGATCTATGAACCCGGTTACTTTCTTATAAAAAGAAGAGTAATATATGATATCAACTCAATTCTCTCTCGTGTTCTCTCGTTATACGATCATGTGAAATTTATGTTACTTTGTTGATCACCACTTCCATGTGCGATTTCGTTGCGTATACTTTAACATTGCAGGATCTCCGTTTACAGATGAATATAGTTGAACACCTTTTTGCTTGTGTGAAAATAATAATTTGAGCTATAGAAAACCCCATTCCCAAAAAAAATTGTATTAACTTTTATTTCATAACCTGCAATGTTATATACGCCATACATGTGGAAATCAGGAATTGGTCCCCATTTATCAGAAAGCCGTTAAGGAAAAAGGTAAATAACAAGTGTTTTGTTTTTTCTGAAACTTTAGATAACACTTGAGAATTCCATACATATAAAATTATTTTAGTTGCCCACGGACAGAAATGACTTTAACAGGCTTTTGGGCATCCAAATTTGACGAAACTTCTTCTGCAGTGGAGGCGAACAAGGTATTAACGCGCTACTGCTACCTGTTTACCGCCTCCGTTGCATGACATTCTATAGTATTGTCAATATTACCTGGCCTGCAATGGAGACGGTTGTGGGCGTTAATAGGTAGTAGTAGCGCGTTGATACCTCGTTCACCTCAACTACAGAAGCGGTTTGATCAAACTTGGATGCCCCTATAGTATGTTGAACCATGTTTTACAATGTACGGCATTAAAATAATTTAATATGTATGGAACTGTCAAATGTTGTCTAAAGATTCCGAATATCCCACTTCTTATTTAGCTTTTCCCCTCTTTTAAGTTATTAGGCCAACATAGGTCATAATGTCATAATGACTTTTGCATGAAAACAAGTTGCAACATTAATTTACGAAACCAATAACAACTGAGTGGCCTTCATTGCTGAAATTAAGACTGCATAATTTCCATTGCTTCCAAGCAATGCTAGCTAAACAGTCTACAAAGAAAAAACATCGAAATAGATGTGCGTGGGAAAAAATAACAAGAGAAAGAAGAGGCGAGGCTGGTCCTTCTGATCCAATTACTGTTAAATGTGACAGAGCATTACTCAGACGTCGTAAGAAAATCAATTCAGAAGAAGCCATAAACCTATCGAAAATTCTGTTAAGGAGGTACTTTTTCAGAAAACACGCATTGTCTGCAGGCTAATTGAAGAGTTTGTTATCTGACGTGTATTTGATCTACAGGACACTACCTAGATCACCCAATAATCGCCCGAGTAAAGTATATCGTAGGCCAATGTAATTAATGAGCCACTTGAGTCGAGCTCCAAATGGCTCTTGCATGATTTGGTTAAGTATGGCTTGTTGTCGACGAGAACACTAGGCTACAATAGATGTTCCTACAATGAACAAAGCAACCAGGGGACTGTTTATAACCGTATAGATCTGATCTGTGGGCGACATGTTCACGTACTTATAAACTGACTATTAATATTTAAAGATAGGACTTTATAAGGGAGGAATATTACCATTAATAGTTTAGACAAATGAGCAATCTGATTAAAATCTTATCTATATTAGCTATTGTATTGTGGCAATGTCGTGACAATAGAATACCGGGGAGCTAATGTAGATCTGAGTTTAATCAGATTGGACAAATGAGTAAACGTAATATTCTTCAAAAGTAAACTGGACTACATAACTAGACCTTTTATCCAATTGCAACCAACGCAAGGCTAACATTTGTCAAGAGTCTAACAATAAAATGTGATCAGCTGTCCCTCTGTTTTTTGTATTCCCGTCCATGTAACATACTTGATTCTAGTAAATAAATATTCAATCCAATTCAATTCCGATCAATACACGCTTCCACCCTTTAGAAATATCTAGCTACGCCACTGGTTTGTTTATGTAAACTATCACAAAAATATACTTTGCGTTAAAGAAAATAAAGAAGTTTTTACGCTCACTTTAGAAAATGTTGCCTGCTGTAAGCCTCGTATTCTCGTAAAGACTGTTGCAATATAGTCTGATTCCAGGGAAATAAATATTTGTACACTAGTATTAATTCCACAGTTACAAAATAAACGGAAAAACTGTACCGGGGGCCTTCTACGGCCATGTAGGCCTAAGTTCGTATAATTTCACTTGGCCTTTTCTTCTAAAGTTGATAAAAGAAAATCGTTTCTTTTTATATTTTACAACGGATCATTTATACAGGTAACGGCTACGTTTTATGTAAGTATGGTATTCTTGAAGTTATTGAAATCTCTAGAATTTTACAACTGTAACGAATATACAAAATATAAAAGCTACCCGGATGAATAAAGGAATAACAGCACAGAACCGCGCCCTATAAAAAAAATGCATTTAAACATTACGTTCGGTATTGGTAAACCATGTTAATATTGCAGACCATTATGAAGGATGAAACCCGCTCTCTATCTAGGTTGAATAGTAGCTTATGCAGCCCTACCAATGCAGCCCTACATGGTCACGGGCTCTAAAAGACAAACATTCTATAAAATTTTATCTTACCTTGTGTGCTAGTGATGCTTTGATGTGGAGAGCAGTTAGCTGCAGCAGACGGAATGATTCCTGCCCACTCACACCGACCTTTTATAGAACCTCTCTCATTAGTACCTTTGTGGAATTTGACAGTCAATAAATCCACACTGTGATTTGATTGGTTCACGCAAGGCACACCGATATAGCTAACTGGTTGATTCCACGTGTTAATATTAGATGAGCAGGTGTATTGTTGAAAGATGAATTGTCTTAACCTGTCAAGCACGAGTAAACGGGGTGATAAAAAGTTCAGGCTTCGTCCATGGGTAGCACGAAATCGATTTTAGATCACTTGGGGTAACAAAAAAGGTGGGTAATATTTACTATAATGATATGTTGTCATAGTGGTCGCGTAGTGGGTGTTTAGATGGTGGGTCAGGGTTGGGGCTGTCTTTTTTTTTCAGAATTGCACTTCTTGTGTATTATGCCTATCTATACAGTGCAACTACATGCTTTTAAATATCCTTATCACGAGTGTTCAAACGCTCTGATGAATTTGTGATAGTCAAAATAACCGTTGTGTAGTATTCTATACAGTTTGAGCTCTTTATTCATATAACATAGACTAGTGTGTTTGCTATTTTCTTAAAGTTGTAATTTTTTTGAGAGCGGCGATAATACAAGCTATATGTCTGTTCGAGTATCCCTTTTCTTTCTTTAAAAAAATAAATTGCTTAAACTACTATTTATGGCTCTCTATAGCTCTTTATAGCTCATCCAATTTTAACATTACATGTACACTAAAAACAACTGTCCAAGTTGGCATAAACGCTCTTGTGCGGATACTTCGGACCTTGGGTTTTAGCTTTCCAATAAATGTCAAATCTGAAGACCTGCTTAAAGGAACGATCCAGTAGGAAACCACTGTATAAAAAGCAAGAAGTCGCTATAAAAGAAACTCTGTACTATACACCACTATACAAGAAACCGCTGAATAAGAAACCACTCTATAGGAAATCCCTGTTTAAGAAACCTTTCAAAGAAACCACTCTATACGAAACCACTCTATAGAAAACAATGTACAAGAAATACCTCTTCAAGAAATGACTATACAAGGAATCACTTTTTATGAAATCTGTACAAATCAATCTAAAGAAAACAATCTATACAATAAACTACTTTACAATGAACCACTCTTTAAGATATCCATCCATTTGAAACGACTACAAGAAACCAATCTAAAAGATATGCCTCTTAATTACTGATCCATTCTATATGAACCTACTCTTCAAGAACCTTCTTAACAATAAAGTACTAAAGCACAGGAAACCCTACCAGAAACCTCTCTATAAACAATCCATCTTACATAAACTACTATAAGAAATCACTCTAAAAAAAACCACTCTACAAAGAACCCCTCTGAACGAAAAAAACTCTTTTAGGAATCTCTCTAAAGGAAACCATTCTATAACAATCACTCTAAACGAAACTACTCTATTAGGAATCACTTTAAACGAAATCGCTATATAATGAATTACTCTAAAAAAAACACTCTATACGAAACGACTGTAAACGAAATGACTATAATGAATCTCTGTAAACGAAACCACTCTATAATGAATCTCTGTATAACACGAAACCACTCTATAAGGAATCACTCTAAACGAAATGACTCTATAATAAATCTCTGTAAAGGAAACCAGTCTATAAGGAATCCCTCTGAAAGAGACCCCTCTATAAGGAATAACTTTAAAAGAAACGAATATATAAAGAAACGTTTTTTTATGAAACCATTCTATAACGAATCACTCTAAAAGAAACCACTCTATTAGGAATCACTCTAAACGAAATGACTCTATAACGATTCCCTCTAAAAGAAGCCACTTTATTGGGAATCACTCTAAACGAAATGACTCTATAACGAATCACTCTAAAAGAAACCACTGTATTAGGAATAAACGAAATCACTCTATAAAGTATTACAACTTAAAAGAAACCACTCTATTAGGAATCACTCTAAATGAAATCACTCTTTAATGAATCTCTGTAAACGAAACTAGTCTATAAGGAGTCCCCCTGAAAGAAACCCCTCTATAAGAAATAGCTTTAAAAGAAACGAATATATAAAGAAACATTTTTAATGAAACCATT
>JAVFBY010126893.1:0-11761 GCA_034781015.1 Tonicella lineata
AAAGTATAAATATTTTTAAATTCAATTCAAGTTTGGACCTAGAAAGTTAGGGCCTTGACGCTTGGTATAGCTTGATTTGGATAGGTCGTTCAAACAAACAGTTTTAGTTCAGCAAGATCATTAAGTTAAAGGGTGTGTTAGGTGATTGCCGGGCCCAGTGCAGCACCCAGGGGAGAGGCAACTGTCTCAACCACCACAGCTACAACCTGCACACTTCGAGAGGACGAGTCACTAATACCCTCACAACGACTACCCTCGGATGTCCGACCCGCCACCACAGCTACACCTAGCACACAGACACACCGAGAGGTAGGGCTACTTGTACCCGTACAACGAACGAAACCTCTAGACCCCGTACCACCACAACTACCCTCAGGCGAGTACGAACTTTTGAACAAGCTCATACTGATGCTGAGCGCCAGGGGATAAGTCGCTATCTCAGACATCACCAAACTTGGGGAACATGTCACTCACATCACCCCGGCCGGGTGGGCGAACTTCAAGAAGGCCATGTATGACATCGCCGTAGAGCGCACCCATAGGGGAAAGAAGCTGAAGAAACAAACCCAACCTTCAGACGTCCACCTGTGGTGATGTACACCTCAGTCAGTCCTATTTCAACAACACCTACTTCATGCACTTTCAACACTGCATGCAGTACCGGGAGGACGGTGCTCACTTCCCCTCACAGCTGGGTGTGACCATAAATGAGTCTGCTTACTACAACCTTACTGACCAGACCCTCCTTCAAGCGCTGGATATGAACCTTGACCTGTTCCCAGATGTCGCCTCAAGGGAAGCTCTACCACCTAACCAACTCCTAGACGATGTCACCCTAGAGGCGCTACAGGAGGCCTGGTTGGCCTGCTACGACAACTTCCTATCGCCCATACTGACCGCCCTGCGAGAGCAACACACTGGAAAGGCCTGGGGCGAGTATATTCCAGGCTTCATCCCCTACCTCCCAGAAGCCCTTCACCATATAGACGAGGACCGAGTGCTAATCAGCTTCTCGTAACACATGACCGAGCTGCAACTCACATCACCAGTCAACGCCAATGTATTTCAACACCTAAGGAAGCACCGACCCGACTTTGAGAAGATCTACTCAGCCTATTTAGACCGACAAGTTGCCATGCAGATGGATGAGTTCGACTTCTTCGCCCAAAACCCCTCAGACATGAGTGAAGATTGCATGAGTTGTTGTAATGGAGACCGTTCTACCCCGCTCAAAGAACTTTCACTTGTATTCCAGTTTCTTCTTCCGATTTTAATTCTTGTGACGCGCTGTCAATAAAAACAAATTGAATTTTTTTTTTGTGTGTTGTCACTTAGTCTTAGTTAGTCTCTTAGTCTATAGGGTGCACAGTAGTACACTGTGTCACCAACAGCAATCTCAAATACCACTGCGCCACGCATTCGGTCATATCCATGCGACTTGATTGACCACAGACCACCTCACATCTGTATCGTGCACCTACCCTCGTATGACGGTAGGAGCTCACACACCGATGAACCCCATACCACCTCTGCCGCTGTGTGGGTATATAAAGACACCTCGGGCGTGTCTCGGTCATTATAGCAGGTGCTCACGCTATGACTACCTTTACAACACTGGCACAGCGCAGTTGGGTCCGTTTCGTGGTCTCAGTAAACGATTTGGAGGGGTATAAAAGAGTCGTACAGTTCATGATTGAGCACAACTGTCTGAGTTCTGCCTGTTTGTTCTGTTTGCTCCTGTTAATGCAGTTCACGGAAGATGTGTGTGTTGTACACGCCAACACCGCAGCCGCTATACGACACCACTACACACACATGGTACTCCGGGCATTAGGCCCACAGATTACAACCCCAAAGGGCTCACTGGTTAGCGAAAAAGCGCCTGATTATGATGTAACCCTGGGCGATCGGAGTATAAAAGGTACATCTCTGGCGTGCGTGGGTCATTGTAGCGTGCGATCCCGCTATGACTGCGTTAACACCTCCTTCACCCCTCCGTTGGTCACATCTCGTGTCCTTGGTGCAAGATGTGGAGGGGTATAAAAGAGTTGTACACAGCATGTTTGACGATCACTTTAGTCTCCTAGTCATAAAGCAGTTTACGGCAGATGTATTCCAGCAAGTAGACCAACCAGCTTCTACTCCCTCTGCGGTCTTAGCCTGTGGCATCTCTATCTCTGTGGTGTGCTTTTTTACTGCTGGTTGTTTACATGTGTTTGTTTGTTTGATTGGTGTTTAATGTCGTACTTAGGGGTATTTCACCTATATGACGACAGATTCTCCACTTCTTAGACAATCCTACTTGATATGGTGAAAAACCGGGAAGGAAACCACAGAAAAACCACCCCCGCTATAGCCGAAGTCTTAACCTATTAAGCAAGTCCACTGGGGGAATCGAACTTGTGCGGTACATCAAAGGAGGAATGTAGTCACACCAGTCAGACGCTCTAACCACCAAGCATGGCGCGGGACCCTCAGTATTTGTATTGAGTATATTAAAAAGTCCATTATGGGAACAGTCTGGATGTCTGGAGATCATAATATGCGATGTACATTGTGTTTTAACATCACAATAACTAAAGCACATTAGAGCAGAGGGCCAGAGGGGTGTCCAGCTGTCCACCCGTCCTTTGGGCACCCTGAATTGAACAATTTCTCTATCTCAGGACTGCATGTTAACGTTTCATAAAAAACAGGGTGTCCAAATGATTTGGATCTCCTGCATGTTAACGTTTCATAAAAAACAGGGTGTCCAAATGATTTAGATGCAGGAGATAGGGAAGTTGTGAAAAGTGGACACCAAGTTACTTAAAAGTGATGGAAAATGACCATTTTGGACACTTTACTTTTGATTTCTGACTAAGCCCCTGGCTCCATGGTGCCTGCAATCTTGAGGCTAGAGCAGACGATCAGTGGAACTGGAATTGGCAGCTTAAGTTTTTGCAAAATCTTTGTCACAGTGATTGATTGTCATTTTGACTGAAGTTTGTTCACAGTTTGATTGTTTGTTTGATTTGTGGTGAACATTTTATTCAAAGGTACAAATGTACATGTATTTGGCTTATATGACGACGGATTCTCCACGTCTTACTCTGTCATGGTAATACTACTTAATATCGTGGAAAACGGGGAAAAAAACATGGAAAAAACACCCCTGAGACAGCCGAAGTTACTCCTCTGAGGCTCTGACTCCCTCATATACCTAAGTAAGTCCACTGGGCTTTTTGAACTCTTCAATGTGGTAATTCACAGGAGGATGAGTAGCCAGACACACTAAAACCACTAAGCCACATTATGGGCCTCCCTACTGACCCTACAACAGTTTGAAGTGACCTTTTTGTAAAACTTATTTACTTTATTAGAAGGAGTGTGGGATTGGATACATGCATGATTCGTTTGTTTGATGTTGGGCTTTTATCCACATTAATGGCATATTGGCATGCAACCAACAATGATATAACTGGACACAAAAATGGAAACCAGATGAGCCAACCAGCTTCATGTTGCCCTTTGCACACCAGGGCACAGGAAGCTCCCAACATACACCAGCAATTTACACATCAAATCATTACCAGTACTTTATAGGCCTCCTATCCGCAAAAGTGCACAGAACTTGTGTGGAGGCTTAATAAAGCCCCACTAACTGCGAGATGCACACACAACTGGTGTGGAAGCTTACATGTAGCAATATAAGCACAATATTTATCACTAACTTAAAATGATCCTGGTTTCCAGGAGAATATAGTTGTAAAGTTTTTGCTTTTGCAAAAAATATTATTCGTAGCTACAGAAAAGCCCATTTTATAAAACAGGCATGGGGGTTTCATGTTAATGATTGTTCTGTTACCGTGCCGGTTCACAGCCTCTAAAAACTTGGAACTGAAAATGTGTTTATCACCGGCAGAAACAAATAAAAATGCATTTGATATATTATGTAATTTCTGTGATGTTTTTATACAATTTTATTTTATAGGCCTATCAGTGTATTTTAGTTTTTTTTAATATAATAATCTGTAATAATTATTCTGTGTTTATTACTGTTATTAATCAATTAGTTCTTTGGATGCCTGAACCTGGGAATCCTCTGGGAAACGTTTTGGTTCCCACAATAACTGAAATCCAAATGCATTATTTACTTTTTTTTCAAAACCTGCAAAATTGTTTATTCTGCGACTTCCGCCCATGTTAAAAATCATGAATTGATCCACCTTTGCCGTGAAGTGAGATCATTTTAAAATTTTTAAAAAGAGACTTCACTCTATTGTTACAAGTTCATGTAATGTCATAACTTGAAAGCCTTGTATCAATTCAACTGTCTGTAAGTTTTATAAAATGTAAGCTTATAGTTCAGTGTTAATACATACAGGTATACCAAATTATTATCAAGGAGAAACAAAAATTATCCCATTCTGTGAAATTGTTTATAAAAATGTATCAAGTCAACACCTGTCTAAGGACATACATGTATTAAACATGTAGGCCTACACATTTAATATGTCCAGCACCATCACCTATAGTCAGAAACAATCACCATGGTTAATAATGATATGCATAATCAAAACCAGTAGCACCTGCCTCCAATTAGCAACTCTATGACCAATATTCAGTTAATTTGCATGTAGCAATTAACACAACCCCAAAAGAATGACTGTTACTTTAAATGTTGGACTTGGTCCAGTACGGTAGTACATGTAGTTTCAGTATAAAGTACCTGTGATTTAAATATAAAGCAATTACTATGTACCGGTACCCAGAAAGTCCATCAGCAGGATAAGCGTTTAATAGTTCTATTACAGTGTAGCCCCACTGAGGCTCAAAGGGTGTTAAATTATGTTGTTTTTCTTTATGTACATGATGTGCATTCACTCGGATTGTGTTGGCTTGCCAAGTGTTCATCCATACACGAAGGCCTACTATTGAATAAGCTCACTAGACACGGAGGAAAAAAGAACTAGCCTCTTAACATTGATTTACCCGTAATACATGTTTTGTTTTTCATTAGACATTTATAAATAATTTAATGGCTCATCAACCCTTATATGCAATTGTATACAAGCTAAAAAATATACATTTTACCTAAACTAGTAACATCAGCATATTTCACTCATTTGACAACCTGCATTAGTTACATGTAGTGAGTGGTAGAACACTTTTTATGATCAGTACTTATTATCAAAAAGTTGGTTAAAATTGTCAAATCTAAAAACCAATTCAAACTTAGTTTTGATTTCTGTATTATTATTTTTTTCTGGTGTTTTTAAGGCTCAATAAGCAAAATCTCTGACATGCACTCTTGATAAATTTGTAAAGACATTCAAAGAAGAAATTTAAAAAAAGAAATTTATTTTCATTTTTTTTTTTTTATTGTTATACTAACTTACATTATGTACATGTACATTTGAATTGTGACTGTTATTTCACTCAAATCATAATGATGGCATGCCAGCCCATGAGCCCAATGGGAAAAGGAAATCACTCTTGACTGATTCAGCACTTTTCCATAAATTTTCGTCAGGTTTTTTTTTCATCTTAGAGAATGAAACCATACATGTAAAACAGCAGTGATATTAAAAGCAAATAGTTTATATTGTAACTTGTCGTATTTGTACAAATTGCAGTTGTCTCCCTTTTGTGTATGTATGCCACAAATCTATGTGATGCTACCAAAGGGCTTAGGCAGAGGGGTGTCCAGAATGCCTCATTTAGCCACCCTGATTTAAGAAACTTTAACATGCAGGAGATTGTGAAACTATGAAAATTGGACACCCAGTTTCTTAAAAAGGGAAGGAAAATGACAATTTTGGACACCATGCACTTTTGATTTCTGAGTTCTGACACAAAGCCCCTGCAATGGGTTAATGGATTAATTCAATGGGTTAATTCTCTTTCTTAGAAGCTATAAACCATTAACGTTAATATTTCAAAGGTACAAATTCATAACCTATCTTATAAAACAACTTTGGACCTGTGAAATAGTAGCATTATCGGTACTGCCTCTTTTAAGGAAGGGAATGAACTCATTGAAGAAGAAATGCAATTACGAGGTGTAGCCATGACCATGACTTGATCCTTTTTCTACCGTACTGCATGTAGATTGGATAGACCGTTTTTCTTGTCTACGAGCATTACCTGTATTCTAATTAGACAAGTTTGTCTAGACGAAAATTAGCAGTCACAAGAAATTTTACATTTTTTCCAGGGGTGTCTACGAGTAAACAGGGCATCAGATATGCATCCGCCAAGCCCCGGCACTATCTGACTATATGTATTTTGTATCATTCAGTGTACTACAGGATATACATATACATCCCAGATCTATACAGGACTCTACAATGATGTCCAATTAATAATTCACGCACTACATGTATATTATTATTTATCCAATGAATATTAATTTCATAGTTTCCTTTATCTTTTAGAGTAGGACTAGGCTTCCACTGAAAAGTAGACGGCTACCATGATCATCTGGACAAAGTAAAACACATTATGCTGCCACAAAACATTCAAAGTAAAAAAGTAGGCGGTGACATGCCATTTTTCCCCCGAAAAGACTGCTGCTGGTCGCCAGTAAATAAGGAAACCCCTGACCTATTTAATATAAATATTGTCCTAATATGCCCTAAATATATGTAAAGCTAAACTACCTGCTCTGTCTAATAGAATCACATGTGTATTATAATAGGTACTATAAGTATAATATTATTGCATAAGGTAAATTATGCCTAAAAATAACGGGAACTTATTAATTTGCAACATTTCAACACAACACGAGGACTATTACATGTAAGTAAATCAGTACCTGTACGCTTAGGCCTAATACATATTATAAAGACAGGAACATTAGGCTAATCCCTTAATCACATAAAACATGTGACTTTTAGTTAACTTGTTTCGTTGCCAGTTCTGGAACTTCTGGGTCTACATCATTGAGAAACAAATGAGATTAAAACCTGGTACCCAGATATTATAATTATTTGACCTTTTTTATGCCTCCTTATAGCACAAAGCGCACACAACGGCATATCCAATACAATGCTTCCCAGTGTTGCAACAAGTCTGTAGGCTTGATGTGGCCACAGCCCACAGGCCTGTGAACTCTTTGAATAATAGGGATCAGGGCACGTCACAGCATGCATTGTATTTTTGGTGTAAGGGCCGAAAGTCATATCTTTAACTTTGAATTAAAAGAAAAATAGGATATCAAAACTTTTAGTTTATGGCAAAAACAAAATGATTGTTACTTTTTCTTTCAGTGAAAAAATACAGAAACTCGCCTTTTTTCTTTTATATAAGCAATTTCTCGCCTTTTCGCTTTAGCCTATATTGTCCTTTTAAGGGTATATAGGCACGTAGGTCAACTATATAACAATACTGCAATAACTCATTTTGGTTTCAACATTTTTGTAAATGTTTTGCAATTAGAGTTGTATCTAATTATACTAATTATAAAGCAAACATGTAGGCATACAACAGTGTTACTAAAAATAGAAAAGGCACTGTGACATTAACTGTTTTAGGCTATACCACTATAATACCGTAGTGTAATTTGAACTTACTGATTGCATATAATATTGCTACATGTATTACAATATATCAAATTTCACAACATTTCGGTTAAGACATGATTTATTTTGATATGTACACTGATAAAATGCAAAACAGCCAGAAGCTGACTTCCCGTACCACCAGATGTTAGGGTAAGCGAAGGACGTATGGTAGTATAAGCGTGTGTTGTGAGGGAAGCCAAGTCATAACAGGTGCCCGTCAAATGTCACCCACATGGCCGTCAGATTTACCGTTACAAAACCGTTCATATTGGGGGTTAAAATAAACATAACAGGGCAAAATAAAATGACAGAAGCAAAGACATATGTATACATGAACCAAAGGACACAAAAATAAACACATTAAAGCGATCTGAAAGAGATAATCCTCCGTGAGTTAGAGAGGGGTCGTGAAAAAAAAGATGAATGAAGACTTACCAATGGAACCCAAAGGGAAAATACGCGACACCGGGGAGCCCATGATTGAACACCCATTTTCCACACCATAACCAACAAAAACCACCACCAAAAGCAAAGACGACCAACCCATCATCTTTCTAGTATCAGTTCCACTCCATGTTAAAATAAAACAAGGAACCGATTAATATATTGCCGTCGTTTAATAGACGGACTCTTTCAACACAACCGCATTGCTTAGCATTTGTTTTCAACATGGCGGTTCTCCTCATACATATTCATGAGACTTTGACGTCACACGGGCTTAATATTGGTATCTGTCAATATTAGTAGGTATTGTGGTATTTGACCAGTTTTCTTGTATCCGAGGACATGGGGTAGGGGAATGGGGAGGGGGGATAAGGGGAGGGGGGATAAGGGGGTGTTAATGAGCTGAGCCTTCTGTCAATACGTAATTCGTTTAATTGGATCTATCCCAACAATGTTATTCTCTCTACTTATTGACGAAAGGCCTACGTTTATGCCTTTTACACATACATGTATATTAATATAGGCCCTATACATGTAGGTCTGTATATATGGTCAACCCTGGCCATAGATGATAGATTTATCGTCACCATAATCTGCACTTTAGCTTTTTTTTTCTCATTGGACATAAACTTGTACACTTACTTGTAAAATAAATGTGCAAATAACCCTTTATTCCATAGAATATTTAATAAACTGGTAAGTGTATACTTTTACAATTTTACCATCAGGCTTTATTTTTTAATTAGTAAAATTTTGTGAATTTGACTTTATTTTATTTTTTACTATACATTGGTTCTTTCCCGTAAATAAATCCTAGGCCTATATAACGATTTCATCTGGTAGAAATTATAAGCTATCATTATATTGAAGGCCTAATCACGGCACGTAGGCCTATACAACTCCCACGGTTCCTTTTCACTTCGACAGCTTCTGAGAGAAATAATGAGCGACAAATCTCTATCGAGCCAAGTGTTTACTGTGTAATGATAAAAAGAGGCTTCCTAAATGGCAAATCGCAGACGCCTGCGCAAAACACCAGTGTATGATGTCAATAAGTCGCCCCCGTAGAAACCCTCTATATAGCTGTGGAAACACCTACGACCACGATCGATTCCTTCTTCAACTGATTGTCGCATAATGGAAACTGGTAGGGCATACACACATCTGATTGTCGGACTACAGGCAAGTCGATATATGTGATGCCAAGACCATGAAGGCTGCGGTAAACAGCTGTCCATATATATATATGGGGATCTCTTCACAATATGGTACCACGGACACGGCCTCAAGACTGGAATTACCAGAAATCTAGTATCTTCTACCAATATAGAATATTGTCCAGCAACACGTTTTATCTGATTTTTTCTGAGTGTGACGAATTTGCATGCATGTGCAGATTTGATTAAACACAACTGCAGGTAAACCATTATGGAAGTGCAAACGAATCTTCAGATTGGAAGTCTTTGTCATGAAAAATCCTTTGATCGAGATACTTTGTTTAGCTAAGTATTTTGATAAGCAGAGCTTTTTTTCTCTATATATAGTTTTAAAAAAACATAATATACCATAATTGATTATTGTTTCAATTTATATTTAAAGCTTCGGTATTTATAGGGCCCTATATTATTCAATGTAAATATGATCTATATACATCCCACAAATATAATCCCACATGTACCTATATAATCTTTAAGTGGTCCCAATGGATTGAAGGAACATTAAATGTACGGTCGCCTAAAACAGAGCATTATCCTCCACAGTTCACAAGTTAATGGCTGTCTTAATGTCTAGGCCTACAGCTGAAATACGCCATTTGATTCAAACCTTCGTCGGTATATAACCGGCTTGGTCACAAATAAGCCCCATTTTATATAGTGATATTCGGTAAATTGCCGTAAATTATGCGGTCGTCGTCCGGCCAATAACAGTTGTGTATAAATACCACATGCGATGACGTGTCGTATACGACAATATAGCTATAGGTATTTCTTTTAATCATGACTGTATCAGCTGTAAGTGTGCCCCCTGCCTTCATCACATCAACGACCGTCAACACCACCGCCACAGCAACCAGCACCACCACCACTCCCGTATGCTATGGACATTCTTCCCACCCAGCTTGTAGAAGACCCTGAAGCGATGCCCCTGGACGTTAAACCCGAACCAGAAGGTCGCGGCCCTATAGAGAGCCCGAGAGCACTGGGTGACCATACGCCCACTTCATTCCAAACCAAGCCACACTGGCAGCACTTCTCCAAGACCACCCTGACCACACCACCCACGAACGGATGGCATGGGGTCGGCGCCAACGGCCAGACATCAAGTGGGTGATCGAGCACGTCACAAATGTGGTATTTTACGTCAACAAATAACCATCACCACCATTACAAGTCACCATCACCAGCGCCACCATTCAGTCCACCACAAACCAGTCCAATAGGGGCCCAGTCCATTACACAAACCAACAAAGACAAACACCATCTCCTGCTCTTAACTACCCCCGACCCTCCACCAGACGGCCATACCCAGACAATCAACAACCCGAGCCAGATCACCACATCTCTAGGACCACCACACCACAGAAGGAGACCACCACAACACCACGAAGACCACCACACCATCATAACACCAAACCACAACCGGCGACGCACCCATCTAATCAGCTTTACCACCGAGATGGTTGTTCCAACGGTCCTTTTCAGACGATACACCCACTTCCACATATATTTGTAAACATCAATAAATAACACATCACATTTTGGTGGGTACTCATGACCGTACAGATCCGACCTCATAGAATAGGGATAAAAAGAGGACTCGTCGGGTCGCTGTTGAGCGGAAAACGCGCCTAGTATGGTCAAAAAGATGGCTTTGGTCGAACTGTTGTTAAAAGCCCTACAACAGGCAGCCGTCATCACTGCCACAGCGCAGTACCCTGTCAACAGTCATGCGACTGCTTAACAGACGTTGGATCAGGAGATGGAAGCAATATTACGACGTACAGCGTTGTCGGATACGGAGAAACTCCATGCACCACTATCATCGGACACTACAGCATTATTTGACCAGCCAAGCCCAATTGCAGGAATCACGTTCACCACCACCACCACTACTAAAGACCAATCAGTCACCACTCCACATGGAACCACCCACCCTAACAATAGACTCAACGATATGTAGCACCCACACACGAGAACCCCCAACCGTGGAATCTCTAGGGCTTCGACAGATTGAAGACGACCTTCTGTCCAGCGTGCATATATCCACCTAAACCAAAAAGCCAGTGCTTTACTACAATGCATCAAGACCAGCCCGACCACCCGATTGACCGACACTGGGGAACTCGTCGTCGATGGACGCGTCATCCCAGAAACCCACATGGTCGATTTAATCAACGACGCAAGGGCGCCGCCCATGGTCGGGCCCTCATGGCGGCGTCCCCGGAGGCGTCTCTGGCGGTCTTCAGGGGCCCGCAAGGCACCCCATAATTCCGCGTCCCCGTGCCCGCACCACAACCCGCGGAAACCGGCCGCACCACCCTGCACAGCACATCCGCACCGCGAGCAGTCGCACCCGGCGCTCACCGCACCATTACCCTGCACAGTACCGCGACTCGCCTCCGTCCGTTGGAGTCCCTAATAAAAGACCGCCCACGACCGGTGTGGGTTCAGTGTTCCGAGTGTGGGTGTACTAAGACTGACGTTCGACCCCAGTATGTTTTAAACATCAACCTCCCAAGAAAAAGTTCGATGGATGTTTTCCCTACCAAT